>JACEEZ010008198.1:235000-327248 GCA_016584305.1 Chionoecetes opilio
AGCGCAGACCTCCGTCCTATGGAATCAATGTATTGAGTCTAGAAATAGAGCTAATAGAGTGTTAGGATTCATTACCAGAAGTGTTAAAAGTAGAAGTGCTGAGGTTATTTTAAAGCTTTATCTGGCTCTAGTCAGACCTCACCTAGACTATGCGGTTCAGTTTTGGTCTCCGTATTACAGGATGGATATAGTGTTGTTAGAATCAGTGCAGAGAAGTAAGACCAAAATTATACATTGGATGCGTAACTTTAGTTATGAGAAGAGATTGAAGCTATTAAATTTACACTCACTCGAGAGGCGTAGAGTAAGGGGCGATCTGAAAGAAGTTTTTAAGTGGATAAAGGGATTTAATAAAGGAGAGGTAGGAAAAGTTCTTACGGCTTTTAACCAGGGTAGAACAAGAAGTAACGGATTCAAACTGGAAAAGCGTAGATTTAGAAAGAAAATAGTGAAAAACTGGTTCACAAATAGGGTGGTGAATGATTCGAATGGTCTCAGTCGACAGGTAGTTAGTACGTAGTCATTAGGGAGCTTTAAAAGTAGACTAGACAGTGTTATGGATGGGGATGGAAGGTGGATGTGGGTAGTGTTAAGTAACAGGAACTACCACGTGTAGGTCTCGCGGCCTCTTGTAGCTTCCTTATTTTCTTATGTTCTTATATAATATCTTTCTTAGTTGGATTTAGCTATACGAGTGTTACATTCTAATGATATTCTTCTTAAAATTTTCATGCGTTATTTTTGTAGACTAAAATAGTTTTTCTTTTCCAGTTTGTGAACGCTGTTTACATACGAGGAACGCCAGAAAACCTTCACTACAGTGGCCCCGTGGTTAGTGTCGTGCACATCCTCGAAGAACATCTCGGCCTCTGGTAAGCTTTTCTGTGTTAGGGCACCCTTGCACGAGCCACTTTTCCGCACCTCGTGGCGGCGCTTTTTCGTGGCGATACATTCATCACACTTCTTCATTGGACGTCCAATCAAGGACGGAGATACCGATCATTTGTTTCACTTGCCTCCTTATGATGATTGATAAACATAGTAAGTAAATGTCTTTTAATTCATTTTTCAACAGTCGTGGAGCATGATGAAAACAATAGTCAATAACATCAATCTTATTCTTCAGCTTCAGGCTCTTCAGAGCTGAACAGCCAACGTACGGCAGCCGCCTTGCCAACGGATCCTGGACCGGAATCATTGGCCAGCTGCAGCAAAAGGTAATATTATAATTTTGTATCGTTTTTGCCCTTAATTTAATAAAGATACATAAGCATAACATCTTGATCACTTACATATTAATATTATTAAACTTCATTTAATCTATATGACAAATAGGCAATCACGAATTTCAGCACTAAATGGACATAATATTGCCAATCATGCCAACTGATTGATATATAATAAGAATAATTTGACTCCGAGTCTCGTCTATCGCGAACATCTACTCAAGTACAGACAAATATGAAATTTGAATACGAGCTATTACCTCAAAATGTATATTGTCCACTACAGATGATAAACCACAGCTCGATGTTAGGTTACTTCTTCAAGATATTTTGAGGATTTCTACCTTTGCATCAGTACTTTTGTTTGGTTGTTTGAGTTTGGAGAAAATAACTTGTTTTTATGACTGTAAATGTTTGCGAAATGATAGTTTTGTGGCTACATACGTACTGGAAGACTGTTGCCGTGTATTATTTCATCACAGACATTGACGCCATTGCACTAGTGACGCGGCAACCTCCTTAGTCGCGCCTCCCAACGTCCCGATACTCAGTGATGCTGTGCCAACAAGAGAGTAAAAATTTGTCATTACTTCTGGCATTAAAGTGGCATCTCCCGCTAGTTTCCTGCAGTACTGTAGATCAAGAAAAAAACAATACACGAACACAATTTATGTATTCCTGACAGATACAATTGGGTGGCGGCTTCTTGACAGTTGACAGACAAGTAGATGGCTGTGGTGCGCCGTCAATAGTAGCCCTTGACACGAAATAGCACATATGCTTAAATATAATCAGATACATTTAGCACCATAGCAGCGTCGCCGGACACTCAACTGACATGTCTTGCTGCAGTATCAACACTTACTTCCACTCCGACCTTGTTGTGTTGCGCTCTCAACTCCTTGCATTGAAAGTCAAACTATTCCATCTTGTTGTGTTGTTGTTGACTATGACGCTTGCTCTATATACTAATAAATACAGTGATCACGTTTTTCTGGGAGCAGAATATGTTGTTGTTGTTTTTTTGTTTTTTTAGAAGACACTGGCCTAGTTCGTGCTGACGTGGCGGCGCTTTGTATAGTCAATAACCTTGTAGTTGGTACTTGCAAAGTGTCTAGATAGGATGAAAATTTCTTAGAAGACAGTGGAGCGTTGTATAGTGTTTGGGGCAGACCGTCCCGCTACTGAACACGCCTATAAGGCATCCACAAAATACTTTGATAAAATGGAGCAGAACAGTTGCATTGGCTGCACAATATCAAGTTAATACATTCCCTATAGGCTGTAATATGCCCAATCATCATTATTTCAATAAAATGATATGTGATAAATAAGGGCGACCTCCCTTGAGCTTTTATTTTCCTTCGTTTCAAATAAATTTCACCTGTTGAATGAAGATATAATGATAATTAGAGGCTACCGATTTGTAATATTTACATTCTATATTGGACCTGTCCAGAAACGTACCTAATCTTATTTGGCGGGATAGGGGAGATTAACAGGCAGGTTTGAGCCAACCACAAATGCATACATACAGTAACTTTTGAAAAAGTAGGAGCCTCGCCCCTCCCCAAGTGTTTACCGACACCCTTCTCCGACGGTACATACATACATATCTTCATTATTTTTGTACCACCCAATACATCCTACCTGCGCTTCAAGTGAATCTCACAATGCCTCTCACGCAAAATTATTACTATAAAATGAGTATAATTACCAACTTCCAATGCTCTAAAATATTTAACGTGTATTTTTTTCTCAGACACACACACATGTATGTATATGTATATATATATATATATATATATATATAAAATATATATAATATATATATATATATATATATATATATATATATATATATATATATATATATATATATATATATATATATATATATATTTTCCACTCAAATGTGACCACTTTCAGGAGGTCGACTTTGCAGGCACGTTGTTTACAGTCTCTTCGGAGAGATATGGAGTTTTGGACTTCAGTGAGCACATCTACCTGGATGAGATAACCGCAGCCCATGCCCGGCCAAGGATTGCTCCCAATATGGCGGGATTTGTCCAGCCATACACCTTCTTGGTAAGATATAACAAGGCAATATTTTTAATGCCCACATAAATTTAAAAAAAGTGTAGATCAACGATTAAATAGTGAAAATATTGCGATCCATAAAAGCAAAATCTGAGGCAAGTTGGCGATGTTGCAGGTGTGGTTGCTGATCCTGGTGGCTTCACTATTGGTACTAGGAACACTTTCAGCCGCCAATATAAATTTCATACAAAAATCAAGGTGACGTATCAAAATAATAATGAATATAATATATATATATATATATATATATATATATATATATATAAAATATATATATATATATATATATATATATATATATATATATAATATATATATATATTATATATATTATATTATATATATTTATATTATACATATTATCTATTTATTATTTACTATCTATTATCTATCTACTATCTTATCATATATCTTATTATTATCTATTATCTATCTATACTATTCTCTATCTATATACTATATCTATCTATCTCTCTATCTACTATCTATCTATCTATCTAATTATTTATTATATATATATCTCATCTATAATACCTATCTTCTATCTATTTCTTCTTTATCTTTCATCTTTATTATAATATTCTCTCATATATTATAATATATTATATATATATATTATATTTATAATTAATATAAGCCCAGAAATACACCATACGCATAGAATTTCTAGGTAGGCATCATTTTTCAGCATTTGATTATAGAATTCGAACATTCTCCTCAATAATGATTATAAAGTATTGGCTCATCAATATAGTTTATATTTTACATTAAGTATTATCTGGATAGGATCGACGATGTTCAGGGTGGGTTAGTCTTCTTGTTTCGTTAATCATTTGAGATTCATTCATTCAGTACATTTTGGAACTGCACATAACAACGCTATTAGAGAAGCAGTAAGTTGTACTTTGCTAACTTGGCCATTGACTAAGGATGCTTTAGTAATGAATGGTTCGTGGAGATGTTCACTTCTGGTTACAATCGTAATAATAGTTTTTTTTTGTGATTGACTTACAATATACGCATTCAGAGCAGCTTGCATTGTTATGCCTGGTGATCACAATGAAAGGGAGTGCATTGTGAACAGAAGAGCAAGGACCATGATCAAGACAGACTTGACATGTTACTGCCTACAGAAGTACTTTAGGTACATTTATAATATAATATGAGTGCCTGCTATCTTATCAATACTATCACCGTGCTTTGTACCTCAAATATCATATATATATATATATATATATATAATATATATATAATATATATATATATATATATATATATATATAATATATATATATATATATATATATATATATATATATATATATATATATATATAATATATATATATATATATATTATATATATATAATATATATATATATATATATATATATATATATATATATATATAATATATATTATATATATATATATATATATATATATATATATATACATATATGTATATTCATATTTACATTTTTCTTTTCTTTTTAAAGTATTGATACAAATACAGGTGTGTCGTGGTATCCGTCGCACGGCGCCGTGAAGGCTGCAGCAGGCTTGTGGCTTTTGGCGGCCTTTATGCTGGGCTCCGTTTATCGCTCCAATCTTAAAGCCATGCTCATCATCCCAAAACTGATCCTTCCTTTTGACAATCTTGAAGAACTGGCTGACTCAGGCATCGCCGTTGGAGTACTTAAGGGATCAACGATGCACTGGATGATTAACGTAAGACATCATTTCCATAATCTATCTATGTAATCCTGTTTTTCAAATAACACTTTGTAGTCCAATCCTTTTTATCAGGTTTCAATAGTAATTGATAGATAAACAGAACCACTGACAGGATTTTAACTCAGTCATTTTGCTTAATTATATATATATATATATATATATATATATATATATATATATATATATATATATATATATATATATATATATATATATATATATATATATATATATATATATCAGCGGTGGGCACTTCCGCAGACCGCAACTTCCGCAAATTTCGGGAGTCCGAATTCGTTTGCGGGTGTAATGAAGTATCAATGCTTGCGGAATTGCGATTGCGGAAGTACAGCAAACCCAAATATGTCCGCAAATTCCCAATTTTGAACACGATTCCTGCGCGGCTACGCGCACCGTCCAGGAAACGCTGCTTGCCCACCAGTGTCACCAGTGTCTCCAACAAGATGGGGAAAGAGCTTGCGAGTTGGTGTTCAGAGAAGCAGAGGAACAAGCTGCTGGAGCAGGCCATGTTTCCCGCCCTTTCCCGTGCCGCCTGGGTAGATGTGTTTGTTAAATACGACACGGCCATACCCAGCTCTGCAGGCGTGGATAGACTGTTATCCCAGGGCTCGAACATCATGAAAGCCAAGTGAGCGAGTCTGACCTCCGATAATTTTGAGAGATTGGTCTTCGTGAATAGAAGGGGAAATTGACCTGCTCAATATGGAATTATCACCAGTGGACTCTGAATGAGGAGTTTGAGGTTAAGGGCCTGATATCATATCAATCAATTATTGGGGCCATCCGCCGGGGGGCGCGTCGCCTCGCCCATCCTACGACGCCACTCCCGGGGGTCACCACGCGCGAGTCCCCATGCAGACTCCCTTCCCATACCAAGCAACTCTCGACAGGAAGCTTCAACTTGCCCCAGTCACGAGCCTTGTGGTCGCCCCCTTGGCCTTCTCCACGCCGGATTGTCTCTTACAGATACAACTCGATGGGTAGGATCGGTTTCAGGGTAGCGTGCCACATGCCTATATAGCCGAAGTTGGCGCTGACGGACTATGTGGGTAATAGGCCTCGATTCAGGCTCACGGTGCAATCGCTGATTTGACACGTAATCATCCCAGCGATACCCCATGATTCTGCGAAGACACTTATTACCAAAGGCATCGATTCGTCTCTTCAAGTCACTATTTAATGTCCATGTCTCATAACCATAGAGTAAGACAGGGATCACAAGCGACTTGAAGATCCAGATCTTTGTCCTCCTGCACAGGTACCGACAAGTCTATGCCTTATAAACTGAATTAAAGCCACTGAAAACATATAGTGACAGTGTAGTAGATATTTTCAAAGTGACTGACTTCCAGTTCCTAATTGGTACCTCAAATTCAAATGTGCAGCATACTGTCAATATCCAGATAGGCATATGGGACTGTCCGAATGACCAGACCAGTGCAGTCTGCAAGCATCTAATCGTTTGCTAAGAGAGGTTTGGCAAACGATTAACTTCCTTAAGCTGCACCAGTAAACAAAGACCACACTAGCCAATCACCAAAGGCTTACTGCTGTGACTGTTGGAAAAAAGAAAAAAAGTTCCCCAACTGGAATTCCTCAGCAGATTAAGCAATAATTCCAAGGGAAATAATTACTTAAATTACACGGGAGCTGTTGCCATTAAAAAAAAATACCTACAATAAAATATGAGGTCCCTGTAAACCCTACAGACTTTGAGAAAGTTATTATTTCAATTGACGAATCAATGAATGTTGCATTTTGAATTGCAAAAGCGAAAAGTCCATCAGTGAGAGTTATTATTATTATTTCAATCAAACACTGAACTGAACAGTTACGTTTCCTGTATGTCATCACCTTGGACTATGTTTGGTGCTGGCAGAGGAAATATTTCTTGTCAACCAACCGCAGTAGCAAGGCGGATGGCTTGTATGCCAAGGGCTGCTGCTTCCTTAGGCAAAAGAAGGCAAATGAAGTGGAGATTACTCTATAATTCTATAATGCAATAAAACGACAAAGAAATATTGAACTAAGATATCACCATCTCAGGCAAACGCAAAAAGCCATTACCGATACTTTTTATTTCTCACATTTTCTTAGCGTTTAATTATGTAATTTCTTGATGTGTCCTCTTGAAACTCACTGTCCTTACGATATATTTAATGACATCTACCTTTTGTTTACCTTGCATAATGTATAGTGTGCACATCTATGTTGCAGGATCATATTGCCTCACTTTATTTTTTGTTCTAATGATGGTAATTATTCTTGATGTGATGTTTTTCTTCCTTTCTAAGACCTCTCAGTCGTAGGTATACATCATAGGGCTGCTTGTCGTAACATCTCAATCATTTCAATCTGTATATTTAAGTGTGGGCTCCATACTATAAACACTGCATACTATATTCCTTTGTCACCGCCTGCAGCAGTATAATAACATATTACACTGCTGCACATTAAAGTTGTGGTCATATGAATTATGGAATTATATTATTTTCCATTTTTCCAGTGAAGTCTATAAGGGCTAACCTCATATTGGCAAAAAAATATATACTTGATCCTCACTGTTACTGTATTCTGGTAACAGTCTGCGATACATAATTACTATAAACATCCTTCGCCTTCATCCTTTCGCCTTCGCCTCAACCCACACACACACACACACACACACACACACACACACATACACACACAGCATGTGTGTGTGTGTGTGTGTGTGTGTGTGTGTGTATTCATCTAGTTGTATTTTACAGGGCCAGAGCGACGCTCGTATGGCCCCGTCTCCATATCAACATTTTTATCATTCATCCTTAGTTCTTAGTGTTGGCCGAAGCCACCACCCCGGAGAGCAGGTCACAAACCCCGGAACCCATTCACTGCTGGGTGGACAGGGGCTTGGGTTTTAAGGAAACAGCCCATATGTTTCCGCTCCGCCCGGGGATCGAACCCGGGACTTCTCGGTTGTGAACCTGCGTGCTTCCCCTACACTACGGAGTACCCTAACACTACGGAGTACCCTGGTGGTGTCGCATCACCCCTACACCTCCGCCAGGCCGCCACACTCTTAATTAACCTCTCTGTTTCGCTCTCGCTCTCAATATAGTTTGATTTTTCTTTTATTTTGACTTTTGTTCACACCACCACTGGGGTAAAAGTCTCGACGCTTTTACCACCTTCCATGGCGGAGGAGTGACCATGAATGACCGGGTGGCGCTGTGTCAAGGACACTCGGGCGGCACGGTCGCATGAGCTACCATGCCAAGTGTAATGGAAAGTATACAGACTCGTTGTTTTACCGTCAAATCGCAAGCCATCCATAAAACCATGGAGCCGTATTATAAAAACTATATGATTAAAAAATAGTTAATGTAATAGCTAACAGTATGAGAGAGATGTCGACATCAGCCTGTCTACAGTGAACGTGACAACACTGCGGGAATCCCACCACTCCACCCCAGGGGCCAGGATAGACCACTCCACCCCAGGGGCCAGGATAGACCACTCCACCCCAGGGGCCAGGATAAAATGGGGCCGACTATAGGTTTAGACCAACTCATAGCCCATCAATGTAATAAATGACAGCTGCATGTGACGGGAAAAATAAAATTTCTTACGATTACATTCACCAGGATGCGGATAGCAGCTCGACCTTATGGCGCCTAAACCAAAATCTCCGATTGTACTACAACTACGAGGTGCATCTCGCCATAAGGGATATGTATCTGGGAAATATTGCTGCACTCTCCTTCAGTCAGGGTTTACTCGCAACCATGCACA
This sequence comes from Chionoecetes opilio, assembly GCA_016584305.1. Lineage (NCBI taxonomy): Eukaryota > Metazoa > Arthropoda > Malacostraca > Decapoda > Majidae > Chionoecetes > Chionoecetes opilio. The sequence continues at coordinate 243,859 of JACEEZ010008198.1, forward strand.
ACGATTTTTCAAAGGTAAATATGCTGTTTCCTAATTCAGCTACAAAAGATTGAGGGAAAGTAATATGTCTCGTTTATAGGAATTGGCTATGTAATATATTTTACCAATCTTTCATTCTGTCCCGCAGAGAGGAGAATGTAGAGCCTACAGAATGTCGCGCGGCATCCTGGGTCCTGCAATCCTCAGTCTCGCCTTCCCTAAGGGATCACCACTCAAGGAGAAGTTTGATCCATTGTTCGTAGTGTTACATTGCTGGGGGGTTTTTCACTTCTTATGCATATTTTTTTCTTTAATTATAAAAATAGATTCAGTTAATATATCACAATCGTATCCCAAGATAGCAAAACACCATTCATACGCTATTATTTTAATCACTATAGTTTTTAAAGAGATTATGGACCTTCTCTGGGAAAGTATCCACAATCTTCTTGGATTTACATGGAAAAGCAGCGTTTTCTATATCCAGATACGTTCCCACCGTACCACTACTACCAAACTGGAGACTATGTGATACCTCTTTAATTAGACCGAAATCAGAAGTATCAACACAGGATGGAGGCTATCATACTCCTCGAGACTGCGATTCACTTATGAGAGGCTACGGAAAATTCAACCCTGTCCGCTCGCTAAGCAAATAGACATAAAATATAAATTCAGAAATGTGGTATCCCTTCATTCTACTGCAATATTCTGATCAACGTTGTGGGAAGTTTCTGATGACCATTGCGAACTCTAATCACCTGTCTCCATCACCTGTTAATTCTCCCTCTCCCTTTCTTCATTCTCTATTCTCCCTACGTCACTCATCTCATTCGTTAACATTGACTTTTTTTAACACTCCTAAATTTTACCACTTCCTATTTTCCTTTTTTTCCTTTTTATCTTCCTAATTTCCCCACTTTCCTTCCCTCCCTCCTTCCTTCCTTCTCTTCTCTACCTTCTCTTACCTCTCTCATCTATTATTACCTCTCTACTATTAGTAATGTAGTCCTCCATTAAGATAAAATTTTCATCCTATCTAGACACTTTGCAAGTACCAACTACAAGGTTATTGACTATACAAAGCGCCGCCACGTCAGCACGAACTAGGCAGACTCGAACCGCTGACCGAATGCGCAGGAACTCTCCACACTCTTAGCCAGTAACTCTACCAACCGCACCACCCTGGCGGGTCGAAGAGACGTGAGCCCGCAATGTGCAGCGTCCCTGTGCATTCGGTCAGCGGTTCGAGTCCACCAAGTTCGTCCTGGCGTGGTGGCGCTTTGTATAGTCAATAACCTTGTAGTTGGTACTTGCAAAGTGTCTAGATAGGATCAAAGTATCTTATCTTATCACGTCTCTTCGGCTCACCAACCTTGCCACCCTGACGGGCTAGTCCTCCATTAGCGGTCAAGTAAAGATGGGGGCGGCATACGTTAAGCTGCGCGTCTCTTCGTGCTGCCCGTCGTCCTAGTACAGCTTCAATTCAATAATGTCATCACTACAATGTATTTGCTGAAGCACATTAATGAGAGAGTGTAGTATCAAACAATCACTAAATAGCTTGCCAACAACCTTGTGTTGAAGCTGCGTCCAAAAGTAGTTAATAGGAGAACATGATCGGTATACATGAAATGTATCACTAGAAGCCGCTATTTCTTTCATTTATTTTATTTTGTTTCTGGTTTTCTGCAGTGTCAAACGCTACGTGAAAAACACAAATTTTTAGCACTAATCGTCAGGCCCTTAAAAACCTTTCAATTCTCATTCTGCTCGAAATATATTTCCTTCCTGTGCCTGATTACGTCCGTTGTATTGGTTGTTGCGCGCTAATTGGCTAAAACGAGGTCAAGTGTTTATCGTCCAGACAGGCAAATGCTAGTAACCGCCTCAGCAAGGTATTGGCTAGTATTTACATGCAATTGACAAGCACGAAAACGCGTTTTGGTAGTCCGTACCACTACTGAAAACAGCAGTCCATTTCTTTCATATCAATTGTACTCAAGCTAAGGTTGCAAACTTGTTTTGAAAATAACTCGTCAGAGGTAAATTCTAACTTTGAAAATAACTCATCGCTATTCAGTAGTGGATTTGGTAGTCTCACTCACTTTAACTTTACGGATGAAATTGTGTTTAGTAGACTAGTGAGAATAATCTAAGATCACAATTGATGTAGTTTATATCTTAACACTGTTCGGTGCACACTGTCAGGGACATTGAGCGCGGTTATCGCTGTAGGCAAAAAACTCACGAATGCTCTAACCATGGTAACAACTTGTTTTAAGGTTAGTTGGGATTCCTCCAACATTCCCCTTATACCAGGCTGTAATAAGATTCACCTGTCAACAGGATACTAAGCTTGCGGGAGTCGGGTATCATAAATAAACTGTTCTGGGACATCCTCTTCAACGCCACCGAGTGTGCCAAACCCGTGACCTCATCACTGGCTTCATCAAATCTGCGGCCGCTCGAAGTTCTTGACTTTTTCGGTGTGTTTTCACTTTATGTTGTCGGTGAGTATACCTCCAAATGTCTGCACTGTACTCACAGTATACCTCCAAATGTCTGTACTGTACTCACAGTATACCTCCAAATGTCTGTACTGTACTCACAGTATACCTCCAAATGTCTGTACTGTACTGTGACACAGTATACCTCCAAATGTCTGTACTGTACTCACAGTATACCTCCAAATGTCTGTACTGTACTCACAGTATACCTCCAAATGTCTGTACTGTACTCACAGTATACCTCCAATGTCTGTACTGTACTCACAGTATACCTCCAAATGTCTGTACTGTACTCACAGTATACCTCCAAATGTCTGTACTGTACTCACAGTATACCTCCAAATGTCTGTACTGTACTCACAGTATACCTCCAAATGTCTGTACTGTACTCACAGTATACCTCCAAATGTCTGTACTGTACTGTGACACAGTATACCTCCAAATGTCTGTACTGTACTGTGACACAGTATACCTCCAAATGTCTGTACTGTACTCACAGTATACCTCCAAATGTCTGTACTGTACTCACAGTATACCTCCAAATGTCTGTACTGTACTCACAGTATACCTCCAAATGTCTGTACTGTACTCACAGTATACCTCCAAATGTCTGCACTGTACTCACAGTATACCTCCAAATGTCTGCACTGTACTCACAGTATACCTCCAAATGTCTGTACTGTACTCACAGTATACCTCCAAATGTCTGCACTGTACTCACAGTATACCTCCAAATGTCTGTACTGTACTCACAGTATACCTCCAAATGTCTGTACTGTACTGTGACACAGTATACCTCCAAATGTCTGTACTGTACTGTGACACAGTATACCTCCAAATGTCTGTACTGTACTCACGTATACCTCCAAATGTATGTACTGTACTCACAGTATACCTCCAAATGTCTGTACTGTACTGTGACACAGTATACCTCCAAATGTCGTACTGTACTCACAGTATACCTCCAAATGTCTGTACTGTACTGTGACACAGTATACCTCCAAATGTCTGTACTGTACTGTGACACAGTATACCTCCAAATGTCTGTACTGTACTCACAGTATACCTCCAATGTCTGTACTGTACTGTGACACAGTATACCTCCAAATGTCTGTACTGTACTGTGACACAGTATACCTCCAAATGTCTGTACTGTACTGTGACACAGTATACTCCAAATGTCTGTACTGTACTCACAGTATACCTCCAAATGTCTGTACTGTACTGTGACACAGTATACCTCCAAATGTCTGTACTGTACTGTGACACAGTATACCTCCAAATGTCTGTACTGTACTGTGACACAGTATACCTCCAAATGTCTGTACTGTACTCACAGTATACCTCCAAATGTCTGTACTGTACTGTGACACAGTATACCTCCAAATGTCTGTACTGTACTCACAGTATACCTCCAAATGTCTGTACTGTACTCACAGTATACCTCCAAATGTCTGTACTGTACTGTGACACAGTATACCTCCAAATGTCTGTACTGTACTGTTGACACGTATACCTCCAATGTCTGTACTGTACTGTGACACGTATACCTCCAAATGTCTGTACTGTACTGTGACACAGTATACCTCCAAATGTCTGTACTGTACTCACAGTATCCTCCAATGTCTGTACTGTACTGTGACACAGTATACCTCCAAATGTCTGTACTGTACTCACAGTATACCTCCAAAAAGTCTGTACTGTACTCACAGTATAACCTCCAAATGTCTGTACTGACTGTGACACAGTATACCTCCAATGTCTGTACTGTACTGTGACACAGTAACTCCAATGTCTGTACTGTACTGTGACACAGTATACCCCAAATGTCTGTATTGTACTCACAGTATACCCAAATGTCTGTACTGTACTCACAGTATACCTCCAAATGTCTGTACTGTACTGTGACACAGTATAACCTCCAATGTCTGTACTGTACTCACAGTATACCTCCAAATGTCTGTACTGTACTCACAGTATACCTCCAAATGTCTGTACTGTACTGTGACACAGTATACCTCCAAATGTCTGTACTGTACTCACAGTATACCTCCAAATGTATGTACTGTACTGTGACACAGTATACCTCCAAATGTCTGTACTGTACTCACAGTATACCTCCAAATGTCTGTACTGTACTGTGACACAGTATACCTCCAAATGTCTGTACTGTACTCACAGTATACCTCCAAATGTATGTACTGTACTGTGACACAGTATACCTCCAAATGTCTGTACTGTACTCACAGTATACCTCCAAATGTATTTACTGTACTCACAGTATACCTCCAAATGTATGGACTGTACTCACAGTATACCTCCAAATGTATGGACTGTACTCACAGTATACCTCCAAATGTATGGACTGTACTCACAGTATACCTCCAAATGTATGCGCTGTACTCACAGTATGCTGACAGATTTCAATGAAAGGACCTAAATACCACGGTGCAATTCAACATAACTTTTACTATTTTTTTCTGAATGAATGACAATAGCATCTTAAACATCATTAACATTTGCTTAAGGCCTAGGCACCATGGCATACACTTTTGAATGAAAACGAGTAATAATGAAAAAATACATAAAAATGTTCTTGAACTCAATACATAGTGTTATAGTGAAGGCAGCAACACTTGGTGCCCCGCTAAGTAGGTTATGTGATGGGTTTGCTTTGTTTGTGTTTGTTTGATTGTTAGCAGAATTACGCCACAAGTTACGTAAGAATTTATATAAAAATTTCACCAGAGGTAAGGCTTGGCTAAATATAGAAGTGGTTGATTTTGGGTGTCGATTCATTATCGGAACTTGAAACCAGGATCCTTTTGTAAGGATATCCAAAGTGGCTTGGCGTCTGCCGCCATCAGGGTGGATGGAGTTCAACACAACTGTCATCTCAATACCCGTAGGCACAGGTATAGAAGACTGACCTGGTATTAGAAAAATATACTATACACTGAATGGAGAGCTTGAAGCTTAAGAGCTTAAGGAGTGCAACAAGTAAGTCTTTACATAACTAATGCCTGCACTTCTGGTGTTACCGTAGCTCCACAGAAAAGGCAATTCGTTTGGCTGTTGGAAGGACCTGATGACACTCTGGCACTTCTCTTTGGTGGTTCATCTCTTTTCATTTTTTGCTTTCAATGTCCTTTGGATTGATGTACCGCTTTCGACATTTTGAATGTACTTTATCACCTTTATCACCTTTATTATTTATGGGTGGGTGGGTGGGTGGGTGTATGTGTTTGTGTGTGTGTGTGTGTGTGTGTGTGTGTGTGTGTGTGTGTGTGTGTGTGTGTGTGTGTGTGTGTGTGTGTGTGTGTGTGTGTGTGTGTGTGTGTGTGTGTGTGTGTGTGTGTGTGTGTTTGTTTGTTTGTTAATGAGCGGTAACCTTTCTATATATCTTGCAGGCCAGCTGGTGGCTGTTGTCGTCTTCTTAGTGGAAGTGCTGCGTGGGGCCAGATGGCATCACTGCTGGGATTATGTTAAACACATCAGCCCATACCTGACATGATTAGTGGTTGCCGAGTAACTGTAGTTGAATATTTGCAATAATCCTTAATGAGTTTGCATTTATATTGGGGCAATCATTAATTCCAATTTATATTGTGATTATCATAAAAATTATGTCCTTAGAGCATGCCATATTTACATGTCATGACACACACACACACACACACACCACACCACACACACACACACACACACACACACACACACACACACACTAAGACACACACACACCACACTAACACACACACACACACACACCACCATAACAACACACACACACCACAACCAACACACTACCACACGACAACACACACAAACACAACAATTGATGTATTGGTTTATTATTGTTGATGTAAAACTGATAATGACATGTCATTACTTTTCTTAACCTCCATTTCAAGAAAATATAAATGTTGATTTCATAATGTCATTATTCCTACAAAGGCCACGACAAACCAAAAAAGTCAGCCTCCATTATATCAAATATGAAATATTCATATAATGATGACTACATCAAATTTGGTTGTATATTTCATGATGGAAATTCCAACTTCTATCAAATTTTAATGTAATCTTTTTCCATAGATTGATATTGATAATATGATATATAAAGACCCAGAGGATGAATATTTCTAATTATGGCTTTGAGTACATATGGAATAATACCTTCGCTTCTTAAACCTCACTATTGAAATGTATGAACAAGATTAAACCTGAGATATCAAATCAGATAAATATACCTTCTATTATAACAACAACTTGAGGACAACGATGGATATATAAATGATTTACCAGTCTACTATAGCTTGAAGGGCAGGTATACTGCTGCGCGTGTGTGTGTGTGTGTGTGTGTGTGTGTGTGGCGTGCGTGTGTCATTCATGTTGAGGAAAACATTCTCAAAATGACTACGTGCATCACCCATGCCCATTGCATGGCCATTGCTAGTCCTGGTTGTTACGAGGAATTAAACAAAATACTAACGCTTAATAAATAACCTGGCATAAAAATACCTAAGAATCCAAGATCTGACTTGATCTTCGCAAAACAATTCGGATCTGATATCGCCCCCAAACATGAGACATACTCCATACATGGGCGGATAAGGCTCCTGTACAGAGCTACCAACTGGGAGGAGAAAAAAATGGACGCAGACGCCACAAGACACCAAACGTCTTAGAAACTCTTCTAGTAAAAGTGAAATATGTGAGATTTCCAGGTCAGATTTTCAGTAAAGGATAGTCCGAGAATGTTCATTGTAAAAGAGGGAGACCGAAAGAAAGTCACCATTATTAAATTTAACCTGAACCTAACCTATCCTAACCGTAACCAAACGTTTGCAAACCTGTTTCGGAAAAACAGCCCAACCGGCCCGTGTGTGGCAGCCGCATCTTTCCTTGGGTATATATTGGCCCTGGAAGGGAGGACAGGCGAGGTCCTTCGGGAAATCATTTTAGCCAAACCTGATTGTGAATTTATCTGAGATGCGTGAATGGCATAATAGACTCTCTCTCTCTCTCTCTCTCTCTCTCTCTTCTTCTCTCTCCTCTCTCTCTCTCTCTCTCTCTCTCTCTCTCTCTCTCTCTCCTCTCTCTCTCTCTCTCTCTCCTCTCTCTCTCTCTCCTCTCTCTCTCTCTCTCTCTCTCCTCTCTCTCTCTCCTCTCTCTCTCTCTCTCTCTCTCTCTCTCTCTCTCTCTCTCTCTCTCTCTCTCTTTCTCTCAGGAAACGACGCAAGGCTTTATGCTGGAAGAGAAGGATCTTTGTGTGTGTGTGTTGTGGTGTGCTCCCGTTAGCATTGAAATAGAAGCTATAAGTATCAATATAGACGCTCTACGTATATTATGTATACTTCCGTGCGTGTCACCTTGGTGGTCTTGCATCAGGGACAACTTTTAGAGTGTGACTTGACGGTGTGTGGCGCCGCTAAATTGACTTCTACCAATAAAGATTTTTTTCTTAATGCTTGAAAAAAAATTTAAGTAATATTTTTTTCTTTGAGCTTCTTAGATTTCAAAACGCTGAATACAATGGTGGAGATTGAGATAATAAGATATGGAAGAATGATCCGGTGATAAAGAGGTCAGGTAAATATTTCATTAGCAAAGTAACTACAGTATAGAAATTCAAGTGTTCTGCAACATGTTAAGCATTGTTCTGCCATTACTGTTCTTAGTGATGATATTATAGGTGTAATACTTTCTTTGTGTATTCGTGACTGCAATTACCGAGAAACTACCCAAGTAACCTTGAAATTTTCCAAGCTTAAACTTCTCCTGTTAATTTCTATGCCATACCTCTGGGAACTTCCTCGTGGGCTGTGGTATTTACTAGGGCGGGGTTTAACCTAGGGGGCGTGGGTAATTACCTAGGGGGGCGTGGGTAATTACCTAGGGGGGCGTGGGTAATTACCTAGGGGGGCGTGGGTAATTACCTAGGGGGGCGTGGGTAATTACCTAGGGGGGCGTGGGTAATTACCTAGGGGGGCGTGGGTAATTACCTAGGGGGCGTGGGTAATTACCTAGGGAGGCGTGAGCCAAGAGAGAAAAGAGAAAAAGTAAGAACTGTCAAGTATTTAACTTGAAACTCGGCCTTCGCTTTAACATGAAGCTCACTCGCGAGGGTGAGTGAAGAAAGTCGCTATAGAGAGCGTGTGTGGCTGGAAAATTCTGCGGTGACGCCTTGCCAGATTTCACTAACTCCGTAGATATTTATGCAATTGTATTTGTTGTTCTTATCATTGCCATTATTAGTGTTATTTCAATAATGATTATTAGAGCGCGTAGCGTCTGGTGTGCGGCGGCCTTTAAACGTGATCTTAACTACAACTACTGGGTATAGGCAAGGTGTTAATTAATAATTATGTGCACAATAAAAGTGCTAAAAACACATTTTTCACTTTTCTTTCTGATTCAGAATTATTTTTATATATCTTGGTTAAGGAAGTGAAGGAGGGCATGGAGGCAAGAACCAGGTACTGAGGGGCGTGGTGGTAAACAGGTTAAGAACACTGCTATAGAGTGTAGGCAACCATTGTTGTGTCTAGCTAATCAACCGTATAATTTCTTGAAATAATTTTTATCCAGATGCAAGAGCGTGAAATGAATAACAAGACTATCTGACATTATTAACAATTCATTAGTGTTCAAGTCTTCGTATATTTAGGTTCAGCGTCTAGTCAAACTATCGCTGTGTTAATGAATGATTCCCGTCATCAATGTAATTCTATGCGGTGACGAATGAGATTTACACTTTAGTCAACGATAACCATAACAGTGCGAGTACTTTGCTTATCAACATGCTACCTTACAGTGCAATACAGGTTAAAAATAAGCATATGAAACTCATATACGTCAAGGCTTTTTACTCCACCGAGGCATCAGTGAACGGTGCTCCAAAGTTTCGACACTGGGTTCGATTGTTTTGCTGGCCGGTGGTTGGAGGAAGCGATCAGTGGCGAGCTGGCGGCCACACGCGGACGAGGTGCCGCTGAGGGGTGTGCCGACAACTTACTATTACGGACCAGAAGAGAACAAGTCTGTGTCTAGAGACTGAGGAAGATCTGGAGGGAGAAACCAGCGAAGATGAAGGGATAAGGTAATATGGATCACTTTGTGGTAAGTGTTTGTATGAAGGGAGTGTCTGTTGTGGCGTGCGTGTGATGGAGTGTCTGTTGTGGCGTGCGTGTGATGGAGTGTCTGTTGTGGCGTGCGTGTGATGGAGCGGGCGGCTGGGGCTTTTGGTTGGTTATCTCGAGGCTATGGCTGCGTGTGGAGCTGTGTGGGTGGGGAGCAGTGTTGTTGTGATGTTATGAGTGTGTGCTGTGATGGGGGCTGGACTGGGCTTTATGGACTTTGTCTGTGGGAGGAGTTTGTTTGGCGCTGTAGTGTTTTGGGTCTTCATGGATGTTGCCAGTCGAGGAGGTTGGTGGGCCTGTGACTATGTTTTGCTCGTGAGGGAGGAGGCTTTGTTGGTGCTAATTTTGTCGTGCTGTGAAGTGTTTTTTACTCGTTGATGGATTAGCTGTTGTGCCCCTGTTGAAAGTCCTGGTCGGGTTGTCAAGTGTCTGGTCGAAGTGCGTGGTTATGATGTGTTTGTGCGTAGTTGATAGCGTGACTGGCTTTTATGTTTTATTATTTCAACACGCCTGTATACTGCTGACAGTGTGTGTACAGCTGTTAGTGATTTTAGGTTTTGGTAAAGACATTCCCACGACTGACTTGTTTTGGCGAAGGTTGGTTTGGAGCCTAGTGTAGCTATGGTCCTCTGATGTATCATGTACATTACAGGTGAGCGTTACAGGCAAGATTTAATTTCAAAGTAACAGGTGTAGGCTGGAATGGTAAGTCAAAGGTAAAGTTTCATGAAAGTTAGCTTCTTGATATGTTAACAGTCACATGGAGGTCAAGCGGTCGAGGGCAAAGGACGTTATGCAGGTTTTTGCGAGATAAGTTTCATTTTTTTGTTAACAAATCGAGTTTTTTAGTAGTTTTCTACAATGTGTGCGAAGGGTATTCGTAAAGCAATAAGAAGGTTAAGTGATGGTGAGTGTCGGAGCCGATTAACGTAGGCACGAGCCACCCCTGAAATTCATTGTCCACTTCAAGCTGAAGCAACGGTTCCGAATTATAAAATTCAACCATTGTTAATGGCTGGAAGGTAAGGCAATGGACTCCAACAGTTGTTTCCAGAACCGGCGAGCCGACAGTCGACGAGCCGCGGCGACGTGGTGGAGAGCTAGCAGGCAGGGGAAGGAGGGAGTTGGCTTAACACGTTTATTTTGTAGTTTGTCCTCACTGCAGATGCTGTTGCCGTTATTCTAGTAGTAAGTAGGATGGTATCCAGTGGCGTCTAAGGAGAGGCCACGACCACCCCGAAATCTCATTGGCCACTCCAGATCCGAGTCAGAGGTCTAATAAAAGTTTTACCTTTTTTTCAATGTCTATGCCAATGGTATGCCATGGCCACTCCACACTAGATCTGTGTCCAACCTTGGCCACCCCAGTCACCATGTCCTGGCGGCGCTACTGTGAGTGGGAGAGCGAGGGAGGGAAGGAGGGAGTGCTTACGTGTGATTTGAGGTTGTTTAGTCCTCCCTGCAAAGTAATGGCTGTTGTCTCGGATTATTTCTAGCTTATGTAACGTCAGATCGGCTATAGCCAGTGGCGTAGCTACGGGGGTGACGTGAGAATCCAGAGGCGGAGCCCCCCCGGCGACTCCCTCCACTGGCCATGGCTGCCGTTATCTGTTTGGACCTGTGACTGACGACATGCCCTAATACCCTTCCATGTGGCAGCAGAATGTCCCTGAGCTCCGCGCTTGCCATAGTGCCCCCCAATACTCATCTATGCTCCCCCTCCCCCCCCAGTGACCGCCCATCGATAGATACCTCGCTACGCCACTGTGTGGAGTGTGGTGGAGGGAATATTTACGGGTGGTTGCTGCTGTGTGTGTGTGTGTGTTTGTGTTTGTGTTTGTGTTAAGATCATCTTGTATTGCCTAGTTCGTCTGAAGGCATGCATGCATGCGTGCGTGCGCATTTGACGTGACAGAATCTCTCTCTCTCTCTCTCTCTCTCTCTCTCTCTCTCTCTCTCTCTCTCTCTCTCTCTCTCTCTCCTAAATATTGTTCTTATCCCAACAACTAAACACAAAGTCACTCTTTAAAAGTAAAGACAGTACGGTGGTGGGGTTTGCAATTTGTATGAACGGGTTTGACTTGAATACATGTGTAATAATTATTGTAAGGGGTCACTGTAGTTTCCAAAAGGTTTACTTTTATATCCCATTTTCTCTCGCCCTTCATAGGTTACCACAGTTACCTTCCTCAGGTTTCCCGAGGTACCCATTTATCAACCATCCCCGAAAGGAAGGATGAACAGCTGAGTGGGCTGGCCGCAGACTGTCCTGATCCGGGTTCGAACCAGATCCCGCAGATTCGTAGCTAGGCGTGCTAGCCACTATACCACGGGGGCAACATGGATGTCGACACACCCGGATGTCACCCTAACCCAGTGTCCCGGAGTAACGGGTTCTCACCCACGACAGCAGGCTCAAGGGCTAATGCGACGGAGATGAGCATCGAGGCCACGCGCAGCATAACGTTAGCTCCCATCTTTACTTTACCTTGCTTCATAGGTCCATGGCGTCAGCCTCCAGGACAGAATCATAGACTGAATAGCTCCCATGTGCCTCTGTTTATACTCCTCTACTCTTACATGCAACAATATATATTTAGTGACCTCTCTTTTAGCAACACCTTCTCCTTTGTGACAGTTCTGCAACACATTTTATGAAGTTGGGTTTTATTTCGTAGGGATCTAATTTTAAGTTTTTTCTATTTCCTTACAGATTTTGTTTGCCATCTTCCACTTTGCATGGGAGCTGATGAACTGCCAGCAACACCCTGCACGAATCTGATGCCATTGGTCTGGGTTCTCCAAATCTGCAGCGGGTTTCAGTCAAGGATCTTTCAGGGAGACGACCACTGCTGGAAAGATGTCTTGAGAGGTGGGCTCCACAATAATGTATTTCATTATATCTCTTAATTAGTTTGGCGCCATTTACTTCGACCAGGCATCCGATGAGGACATACTTCTTAGTGCCTGGAGTATACCGAGTTGACTCAACTTGACGAATAATTCATTTTGAGTAAGAAGCGTCAGGAACAAACTATTTCAACTAATTTGCCATGGTAAAAGAAAGTTTTCAAGACAAAGTTCATGATTCATGGGAAAACTTTTTTTTTGATACTAGTTTGCATGTCATTTGTGAAAAAAAAAGTTATAAAAATAATGTTATGTAATCCAAAAAAAAAAGGAGGAAAACAACGCATTTCGGCAACAGACCGTTATCAACGATTGTTCAGTGTACAACTTTAACTGAAAAAAATAAAGGAAATTCCCTCGTCTGGTCACAGTATCAAAGCGAGTAGTTTATACGAATAGTAAATTTACCATGAATAAATCAAAGTAGAAGTACCCCTCCTTTGTCGACAGACGTTCCGAAGGTAGATGCATTATCTTTTAGGAAATCTAGGTTTAGGTCTCTGTAAATTTAAAAAGATCAAAAGAAGAAGATTCAATAATATATAGTACCTAACTAAACACGTGAGGCGCCCTCCAGGACAGAACGACCCGGGTTTGCATGACTTGTGGAAAACTGAAACTATCGTTTAGGGTCTTTAAAGGGACGATCGGTTTTAAAGGACCACTAGATATCATAAGTCCTACTCAAACCCCAAGCCACACACACCCTACAACACGTACGTCTCTCTTGCAGCACAACAGATGCTGTGTGATGCTTGGGGAGGGCGCATTGTTGCTTACAAAAAATTTGTCACGCTCTAACCCTATTTTCAGAGGTAACAGCAGAGATTCACTTTCGAGCAGGGATGGACCGTGTGATGGTGTGGGGCGCGTCTACACAAAATTCGTCACAGCTCTACAATAGATAACACTAGAATCTTTTTAGCGCACTAGACGGCATGCATGCGCGCGCGTGCACATCACACAGCCTAATACGCTATCTTCACATACATTAATTGCAAGTGTTGTAAAAGGTGCAATTTCTCTCTGAATATTAAATGACCTTAATTATTGTGGTTTCCAACAGGCCCTGAGGAACGGAGATGGCACCGCGTACGCCGCCCCTTCTCTTCCTCCCCTTCAGTGGTGAGTATAATTACACCTTGTCCATTACCACATCCGTTCAATATTAGCTTGGACACAGTTTTGGGGACAAGCAATATTGTAATGGTTCAGTAAGAAATAATCATTTAACAAACTGAGGCGAATCGCTAGATACTTTAAGACACATTTTCAAGACTTGAGCAGAATTACTGATCGCACTTGACTTTAATTTCGAGAAAAGACATTAGTATTTTCGTATTATACTTATCACAAAATCATGAAGCTTACGAATAGTGATTTAGGAGCCGTAGTTAAGAATTTCCTAATATTGCTGTTATTATTATCAGTTCTATGTAACTAAATCTTTGATGAGGTATGTTCAGTTCAAGACTAAAACTGCTTTAAATAAATGATTTCAATATTTGTTCTAAAGCAGGTCTTGTTAAACTGGGCATTTTTTCTTTCAAATATGCAGATTTAAGTCTTGTTTGTATACTATCCTTGCAAATGTAAATTATCTCAGATCATTTGAGTGCCGCAGTTATACCTGTATTATATGTACACAATTTATTTTGTGGGTAAGTACTTCTCTGTACAACCATCATCACAAATTTTGTTGAATGATCACACCTGTTTAACCTCCATAAACATTTATAGATCTCCTGATAGCTGGGAGTTGTCCTTACTTGTACTCTCGAACTCCACGCTTCCTGAACGACACATTGAGGCGTGGGGTTTGAGAGAACAAGAAAATACAACTGCCTCAAACAATAAGTAGATATTTAAATGTTTACTAAGGATAAACAGGCATGATCACTAAACAAAATGTGATAATGGTAATACAGCGCAATACTTCCCACTAGATCAATACAGCGCATTACTTCTCACTAGATCAATAAATGTGTACGCATAATACAAAAATTCTGCGGCAGTCAACTATTAAATATAATGTATTTGAAAGAAAACCTATAATATAGCGAAAGACTTAGTATACAAACAATACTCAAAGGTTGTAAGTCAATTGCTACCGTAGTAATTGCCTCGATAGTGTTAGGAGCTATTGCATAGTATTTGGCGACACCTAAGTATGAATGACTATTTGATATGAGCCACTTTGAAAATCACAATTTCTACGAGTAAGGATGTATTGTAAAGGTATACCAATCACATATACACATTCAGTGCACTTTTCAGACTTCTATTTTATCCCCACAGTGTCGCAAGGCAGCAGCTCGCCGCCCGTAACACCCGGTGACCATCAGGTGGCGACGTACACAGCTCAGACGAACCCCGGCAGATCGCCCGTGTGGGACCGGCGGCTGCTGCTGATAATGAAACACCTTTCTTGACAGTGTTCAGTCAATGTTTCATTTATTGGCCCTACAGCAAAGTTTTTGAATTAATAAAAAAATCACGGGAGTTTAGGTTTTTTATTAACTTCTCTTGCGTTAGTGGTGTTCCGGAGACCCTTCCAGGTATTTTCGACTTTAATAGTTTTTTATCTAAGGCCCGAAAAGTCCATGATAGTAAATTTTAATAGCAGAAAAGTCAGTTACATAGTACATATTTTTAGTCCATTATTCATATAGCATATTTAAATTCAAATGCCAGTCAGTAATTATAATATTTCATCATTACTGGCATTTTAATTAAAATATTATTTGTCATCTATTAAGTTAATCTAAAGTCTAAACTACATCTAAGTCTCGGACAGGAAGGATTTAAATGATAAAAAAGATTTGGTGATTAAGACATACAAAAACATAAGTTATTCTTTACTACAGCTACAAATTTCATGCATGAATGTAGAAACATTTTTGGTTAATATTTCACTGAACCCCTAAGTCGTATTTATATACACTTGCAAGGGTTGGATGGCCATGCATGTTAGCATTAGAGCGGATTGTGATACTGGACATGACTGGTACACTGACTTGCCCTGACAATGACCACACGCCCCACCACCGCCTGACGCCCTCTGCTGCTGTCCTGACACCCCCATGAGTGAACCTGTGACGCGTACACTCAGGAATCACGAACTGCCAACTCTTCCACCAACCTTCATATCCTATCTAAATCTACTGTTGTTGATGAGTCACTACAGATGCGCTCTATTCAATTTTTAAGAGAAATGTATAAATTCTGGATGTCGATGATGCTTTAATTACAAAAAAATTCTATCCCATCGAACTTTTTGACAACTTTTTCGTTCATGACAAATTTAATTAAGAAAAGTTGTTCCATGTCGCTTGTAACTCTATAATGAATTTGAAAATGTTTTGCGGCTTTAACAAAGGCCTAATTGAGTTGATATCACACACTCTCCACAAATTACGATACTTTCGTTGAGTCAATCGATACTCCAGGCACTAAGAAGTATGTCTCATCGGATGCCTGGTCGAAGTAAATGGCGCCAAACTAATTAAGGGATATAATGAAATAAATGATTGTGGAGCCCACCTCTCAAGGCATCTTTCCAGCAGTGGTCGTCTCCCTGAAAGATCCTTGACTGAAACCCGCTGCAGATTTGGAGAACCCAGACCAATGGCATCAGATTCGTGCAGGGTGTTGCTGGCAGTTCATCAGCTCCCATGCAAAGTGGAAGATGGCAAACAGAATCTGTAAGGAAATAGAAAAAACTTAAAATTAGATCCCTACGAAATAAAACCCAACTTCATAAAATGTGTTGCAGAACTGTCACAAAGGAGAAGGTGTTGCTAAAAGAGAGGTCACTAAATATATATTGTTGCATGAAAGAGTAGAGGAGTATAAACAGAGGCACATGGGAGCTATTCAGTCTATGATTCTGTCCTGGAGGCTGACGCCATGGACCTATGAAGAAACGTAAGGTAAAGATGGGGCTTACGTTATGCTGCGCGTGGCCTCGATGCTCATCTCCGTCGCATTAGCCCTTGAGCCTGCTGTCGTGGGTGAGAACTCGTTACTCCGGGTTAGGGTGACATCCGGGTGTGTCGACATCCATGTTGCCCCCGTGGTATAGTGGCTAGCACGCCTAGCTACGAATCTGTGGGCTCTGGTTCGAACCCGGATCAGGACAGTCTGCGGCCAGCCCACTCAGCTGTTCATCCTTCCTTTCGGTGATGGTTGATAAATGGGTACCTCGGGAAACCTGAGGAAGGTAACTGTGGTAACCTATGAAGGGCGAGAGAAAATGGGATGTAAAAGTAAACATTTTGGAAACTACAGTGACCCCTTACAATAATTATTACACATGTATTCAAGTCAAACCCGTTCATACAAATTGCAAACCCCACCACCGTACTGTCTTTACTTTCAAAGAGAGTGATTTTGTGTTTAGTTGTTAGGATAAGAACAATATTTAGGAGAGAGGGAGAGAGAGAGAGAGAGAGAGATTCTGTCACGTCAAATGCGCACGCACGTATGCATGAATGCATTCAGACGAACAAGGCAATACAAGAGCTTAACACACACACACCACACATACACAGCAGCAGCAACCACCCGTAAATATTCCCTCCACCACACTCCACACAGTGGCGTAGCGAGGGATCTATCGATGGGCCCCCTGGGTGGGGGCACATCTGTGTATGGGGGGGCACGATGGCAAGCGCGGAGCTCAGGGACATTCTGCTGCCACCTAGAAGGGTATTAGGGCATATAGTCAGTCACAGGTCCAAACAGATAACGGCAGCCATGGCCAGTGGATGGGGGGGGGGGTCACTGGGGGGCTCCGCCTCTGGATTCTCACGTCACCCCCGTAGCTACGCCACTGGCTATAGCCGATCTGACGTTATATAAGATAGAAATAATCCGAGGCAACAGCCATTACTTTGCAGGGAGGACTAAACAACCTCAAATCACACTTAAGCTCTCACTCCCTCCCTCCCTCCCTCTCCCACTCACAGTAGCGCCGCCAGGACACGGTGACTGGGGTGGCCAAGGTTGGACACAGATCTAGTGTGGAGTGGCCATGGCATACCATTGGCATAGCCATTGAAAAAAAGGTTGAATTTTTATTAGACCTCAGACTCGGATCTGGAGTGGCCAATGAGATTTCAGGGGTGGTCGTGGCCTCTCCTTAGATCCGTCACTGCCCACTCATTCCTCTCACTTTATCTCTCTATTACGTTACGCGGCAGAAATATGAAGAAAAACTACAAAATAAAGCGTTGTTCAACCAAAAATTATCCCCTTCCTCCTCCCAGCTACCTGCATAAGCGTCCTGCCCCCTCGCCGGCTCGCCCTCGACTGTCGCTCGTACCGGATTACTCAAGGAACTCAACACTGCTTCGAAACACTAACACTTTCCTTTATTTCCTTCCCACGCCCTTACCTGTTGATCTTTGACATATATATCTTGCCTGTAACGTTACTTCAGTCTTAAATGGTACATAATTATCATGGAGGAAGGCTGTAGCTACGTTACTGGCTCCACAACCTCACCATTTCAGCCTAATAACCTAGTAACTTGGGGAATGCTTTACCAAATACCTTTCGCTACAGCTTTGTAACAACACTGATTGTTAGAGTAACAACGCGAATGTTTGAAATAATAATAATATCAAAAATTAGTAAACTTATATAACTACGCATAAACAATGATAAAGTCACTTGACCTAAACCTTGAACTACCATTGGCTGTTTAACAAGGTGGGCAAGTAAGCTATATTGTCATGAATAGTTAACACTTGACTTACGACGAAAATAGCACAACAAATGTTCCTGTTACTTTGAGAATAAATAGTCCTGTGCACCACCTTGTAACTGACTGATAACATCATGAGAACCCAAACACACTAGCGTCCAAACAAACCTCTCCTCCAAAGACAAGTCAGTCGTCAGTCGTCAGTCTCTCATACTGACACACATGAAAATATAACAAACACGTCCCCACACACACAGTCCAGCACGTGATCAGGCCGTGGGTGAAACAAAACCATAAAAGCCCAGCCGGCCCGCTCCATCACACGCACGCCACAACAGCCACTCACTCCATCACACGCACGCCACAACAGACACTCCATCACACGCACGCCACAACAGACACTTCATCACAGGCACGCCACAACAGCACTCCCATCACACGCACGCCACAACAGCCACTCCATCACACGCACGCCACAACAGCACTCCTCCACACACGCACGCCACAACAGCACTCCATCACACGCACGCCACAACAGCCACTCCATCACACGGCACGCCACAACAGACCACTCCATCACACGCACGCCACAACAGCCACCACTCCATCATACGCACGCCACAACAGACACT
This sequence comes from Chionoecetes opilio, assembly GCA_016584305.1. NCBI lineage: Eukaryota > Metazoa > Arthropoda > Malacostraca > Decapoda > Majidae > Chionoecetes > Chionoecetes opilio. Next base: position 262,745 of record JACEEZ010008198.1, read on the forward strand.
CCATCACACGCACGCCACAACAGCCACTCCATCACACGCACGCCACAACAGACACTCCATCACACGCACGCCACAACAGACACTCCATCACACGCACGCCACAACAGACACTCCATCACACGCACGCCACAACAGCCACTCCATCACACGCACGCCACAACAGACACTCCATCACACGCACGCCACAACAGCCACTCCATCACACGCACGCCACAACAGACCACTCCATCACACGCACGCCACAACAAGCCACTCCATCAACGCACGCCACAACACACTCACCACAAAGGACCACATTACCTATCCCTCATCTACGCACGTTCCACTACACAGATCTCCTCACACGCCAGCACACAGACTGTCCATCCCGCCGACAAAGGCGCACCACCCATCAGCGCACAACGTCCAGCGTTGCCATCCACGCACGCCACAATCGCTCTCCCCAACCACGGCCAGCAAAACAATCATAACCCAGTGTCCAAACTTAGCCACCTTCACTGATGCCTCGGTGGAGTAAAAGCCTGACTATATGAGTCATATGCTTATTTCACACCCGTCTTGCACTGAAAGGTACATCTTGATAGCAAATACTTCGCACTGTTATGACTTATCGTTTGACTAAGGGAATCCTCAATTCTCTCCCGCAAGATTCTCTTGTGATGAGCGGAATCATCAGGAACACGCGGTGTTGCTAGACGCTGACCTAATATCCGAAGACCAGAACATAATGAATGTTAATAATGTCAGATAGCTTTGTATCATTCACGTTCTTGCATCTGGATAAAAATTGATTCAAGAAAGTGATACGTTTGATTTAACACAACAAGGTTTTAGCCTACACTTTTTGTCATGCGCTTAAACTGTTTACCACCACGCCCCCTTCAGATACCGGTTCTTGCTCCATGCCTACTGCACTCTTAACCAAGATATATCAAACAAATTCTAATCAGAAAGAAAAGTGAAAAATGTTGTCTTTTTCAGATATTATTTGTGCACATAATATTAATTAACACCTTGCCTATACCCAGTAGTGTAGTTAGATCACGTTTACAGGCCGCCCGCCCACACCGTGCGCTACGCGCTCTAAATAATCATTATTGAAAAAAACACTAAAATGGCAATGATAGAACAATAAATTACACTTGCTAATATCTACGGAGTTAGTGAAATTGGCAAGGCGCACCGCAGATTCCAGCACACCGCTTCTCTGTACGACTTTCTTCACTCACCTCGATGGCTCATGTTAAAGCGAACTAGTAGTAACTGTAGTATTGGTATTTGTAGAAGTGAATGATGAATCTCTGTGGTACGTGTAACCTAAATATACTGCCTACAAGCGCAATAGGCTGAATTGTATGAAAAAAGTGGTAATAGTAGTATTGGTAGCAGTAATAGTAGCTGTAGTATTGGTAGTAGTGAAGGTGGTGAATATATGTGGTCCCTCAGATAGAAAGATGACTCAGATCACATCCTGCGTGTGACCTGAATCGTTATCTGTGTCACGCTCGCTCCGAGGAGGGTCCCCACATCCTGCTCCCTGGAGATTTCGCCACGTAAACATCACCGTCAGGTCACCCACATTACGGGGGATATAACTAACAGACCGACCCATCGCAGTTTCAGTAACCAAAGTGTTTTCTTGATTTCATTCTCATTAATATTCAACCAGGATGCATCGAGATTTCAGATTTTTTTTGCCCCTCTTCCACTTGTATGAAATCTTTGTCGCACTAATCTCCTTTGCACCCTGGTTAACCCCTTCATGCCCAGATCTTTCTTTTGCTATATAAAATCGTCTGTTGTTAGCTATAAAATTACGAAAAGTAGCTAAATATACCAAATTAGTTAGTGGACAAGAATACTAAACAGGTCATAGCTATAAAAACTTGCTTATATTCACTAAAATCCTTTAATGGCCTACTTAAATTATAATGGAAATACGTTCTGGGCCTCCAGGGGTTAAAGGCCCGTGAAGACACGTTACAAGAACCAGCTGTGATGTGCAGTTTTCTGGGCACGAAATTTTGTCCCAACAGTGCTCTCAATGATAGCACACTTTCCCGGAAAAAAAAAATTCAACCGTAGACAAAAGTTGCCAGGATTTCCCATACCACCAGATAGATGGTACCTCGTCCACAGTGGCAGTGAACAATTATGTGTACGGTGTCTTCATTTCCCTTCAATAACCTTCCCATCACACGCATGCCGATGACCAAGACTGATCCAGGGAAATGGTCTTTGATTGTTTTGGGTAGGTGACGGACATGAAACCATTTATGTTACTTATATGACGGACATGAAACCATTTATGTTACTTATATGACGGACATGAAACCATTTATGCTACTTATATGACGGACATGAAACCATTTATGCTACTTATATGACGGACATGAAACCATTTATGTTACTTATATGACGGACATGAAACCATTTATGTTACTTATATGACGGACATGAAACCATTTATGTTACTTATATGACGGACATGAAACCATTTATGCTACTTACATATATATACATGATACCTTATGCATACTCTTGTTGGGGTAGAGAATACTAATGATCTTTTCTTCACCATCTTAGTGACGAGCTGCTATATAGATCCCACGCTCGTCAGTATTTTCACATTCCAGACAGCCATGACTCGCCTCGGACTGGTCATATCAGACTCACGCATTGTTGTCTAATGTCTTAAAGGACCTATCCATGTCTTAATATGCTTGGTCACCCTCACTGTGCGGCATTTGTTGATCGGGTGTCCAATTTTTTAGATACTGCATCCATGACACATCACAAGGAGACAGGACCGACTCCTTCTTTCTGGATCTAATGGAAGATTTGCCTTCCTCTGGGACACGATGGACTTTGATTTGTGAGGGATACCACCATCTTCCTCAAATTCAAATTCAAATAAGTTTATTGCCACGGAAAAAAAGTATATGCGTTTATATGTACATATATAAGTCTTTTAACATGACTAGGCATGCCCATTTTAACAGGCCCCTTTAAGTATAAATAAATTAATTTTTTTTGTCATCACCCTTAGCATTGGTGAAGTTGTAAAAAAGTACAAAACGTGATATTAACTTCGCATACAGGATACAAATAATCTCTTCTTTGATATGATGTTGTTTAGTAGCCTAGAAAGTTATTACTTTCATGACTGAACTCTACTATTGCAATCTATGTATTGTTTCAGCTAATTGTTGTTTTATTGCTCTCATTGAAAGTCACCTTTTCGACTTACTTTCGGTGCTTTGTGACTGGACAAGTTGTGGCGTTATAACATAAAAAATCAAACAGTTAGTTTTACCGCACGTCAAAGTAATATGTTATATTTTCTCCAGACTATGTAGTTGGGATATGTCTCGAGTTACGGTTGAGTCTTGTCATCGAGGTGAGAAATTTGTTTAGGGTTCACCTCCCTTACACATATTGAGCAGTGATCGAGCTTGGGGTGGAAAGGCAGAGATGTGATATCCTCGACAATCCAAGACACTGCATCAACCGGCCGACAGTCTCGGCACAGGCGGCGCGATACTGGGAGCTTATAGTCACGTACACCAACGGGTCGATGCAGTATTGCAGCCAGAAGACAAGGTGAAGCAACAACCAGGCGGCGGTATGACGCTTGTAGAGATGCCTGATGTGCATCACGAGGTGTGGTACGCAGCACAATACCATGAACACAAAGATGACGAGAATGGTCTTTGTTACGTGGTCCTCCCATTGCACCACTGCATCGTCCTCACCCTGGCGACGGTTGCGAGCCTGTCTGCTCTTTGAGTAGCGTACCTGCAGGAATAACCACCATATGAATGTCATGCTTTCTGCCAAGAGTGTATGAGACATTAACAGCAAAACAAAGTATATCTTCACCTTTAAGTACATGGCGATGTAGCACGTGGCGGTAAAGAGGATCGGAAGCATGTATGTAAAAAGAACGTGAATCCCTTTTAACACCTTGCCTTGTGATTCATTCATGGCCGCCATCAGCTCCTCTTCCTCATACTCCAACCCACCAAACGCCTATGAAGAGCAGAGGCAGAGAACTCAAGAGTGTTGTGACGAATAATACATGAGGTACTCTTATTCAACTTACATTATTGCTTCCAAGAGAGAGAGAGAGAGAGAGAGAGAGAGAGAGAGAGAGAGAGAGAGAGAGAGAGAGAGAGAGAGAGAGAGAGAGAGAGAGAGAGAGAGAGAGAGAGAGAAGAGAGAGAGAGAGAGAGAGAGAGAGAGAGAGAGAGAGAGAGAGAGAGAGAGAGAGAGAGAGAGAGAGAGAGAGAGAGAGAGAGAGAGAGCCCTGGCGGATTCTGAAGGAATCAATAGGGCGTATCAATCAATCAATCATTGGGGACATACGCCGGGGGGCGCGTCACCTCGCCCACCCTACTACGCCACTCCCGGGGGTCACCACGCGCGAGTTCCCATGCAGGCTCCTTTCCCATACCAAGCAACTCTCGACAGGAAACATCAACTTTCCCCAGCCACGAGCCTTGTGGGCGCCCCCTTGGCCTCCTCCACGCCAGATTGTCTCTTACAGATACAATCCGGTGGGAAGGATCGGTTTCAGGGTAGCGTGCCACATGCCCATATAGCCGAAGTTGGCGCTGACGGACTATGCAGGAAATATGCCTAGATTCATTCTCACGGTGCAATCGCTGATTTGACACTTAATCATCCCAGCGATACCCCATGATTCTGCGAAGACGCTTATTACCAAAGGCATCGATTCCCCTCTTCAAGTCGTTATTTAGTGTCCATGTCTCACAACCATATAGTAAGACAGAGATAACAAGCGACTTGAATATCTGGATCTTTGTCCTTCTGCACAAATACCGACAAAGCCAAATACTCCGCTGAGCGAGTCCATAACACCGTGGGCTATGCCAATCCGCCGTAAGACTTCTTGACGTGACCCGCCGTTATTATGGACTCCGCTACCAAGGTATGTAAAACTTTCCAAGATCTCAATGTCCTCACCGCACGCATGAACAGACTGTACTGCTTCATCTAGTAAGTCTCCAAACACCTGGACCTTGGTCTTGAGCCAGTTGACCTCAGGTCCCAAAGGATTTGCCTCCTCGTGCAGCGCCTCGAGAGCCATCACCAGGACCTCCAGCGACTCCGCAAAGATCACTGCATCATCGGCAAAAACAAGATCAGTGATCTTGGTGTTGCCGAGGGATGCTCCACAATCACTTTGATCTACAACTTTGCCCAATACCTAGTCCATAACAAGTGTTGAAAAGTGATGGGGCAAGACCCTGGGCGCAGCCACCTTGGCGAAGCTGAGACAGAGAAGAGGCGGGGTCAAGTGACGTTCTAATGATGTTTGAGTAGTGTGGAGAAAGATGGGGGGAAAGTCGGCACTTAACAGTGGAGAGTGTTACATTGGTGTAGATCAGTTCCACTAGAGGAGGGAAATGAAGCTCCTGCTGAATGTTAGCAATCCTACTGGAGAGTAGGCAACCCAGAATGCAATGTATTACTAAATTTTGATTTTTTTCGAGAGGATCCATCCAGCGCTGTCTTGGAGAGTTGAGTAAGGGCTGGAGAGAGGTAATCAAATACTGAACGGATAAATGCCGTACAGATACTTCTGGCCACGGAAATGGAGACCGCGACAGCGTTGTTGGTGAGCCAGCGTAGGGGTGCGAGACACCGCTATAGCCGAGTCAGCAGGTCGTGAACGACGGGATGGACACGCCGCCGCGCCGGGGTGGTAGGCGCGACTCGAACTGGCACGCCCAGGTAGAGGTACTGTGTGCAGAGTGGCATGACGCTGGTGCCCACAAGGAGGTCAGGTAGTGTTCGTGGATTTCGTGGAGAGAAAATCCTACTCTTCTCGGGGGGATAATGAGGCCGCAAGAAGAAGACTCGTCATGAAATAGATGTGGAATTCAAGCGTGTGTAAAGATTTTGGCTTGCCTGCTTTTGTCCCTAGTATTCATTAAATAATCTAAATTATCTTTGACTGATACTACTTCTACTACTACTACTTCTGCTACGACGACCACTACTTTTACTATTATTACTACTACTACTACTATAATAGTACTATTACTACCAGCATTTATATTATTAAGTAGTAGTTGTAGCCATAGGGTTTGGATTTAATACTGAGTAAAGTCGGTTGTTTGATGGTTGCATCTCAATCCTGCCGCGGGCAGACGATAATGTTCAGTGATTGTTAACAGATCGATCATACTTGCACCTCATATGCTGATATATTCTGCATTTATTTACCTAAACTCGTTTATTTTAATCTCATCATATCTAAAATTATCTGCAACTGATAGTAAGTACCAATAGAGTTCATGTATTCAATATCTTGTAAAGTGATCTAGCGGCTCACGTACCAGTAAGACGCCTTAATCGGCGAGGGACGAGCGAGCCCGTAGAAACCCACAGCACGTGCGCACGTGCGGCGTCACCGGAGTTTGACCTGTGTGACATTGCTAGGTGTGTAGTCTCAAACCACACACCAAATTTCAACTTAGTCGTTACAGCCGTTTCTCAGCTATAGCAAGATAACGTTGTCTGACACCCCTCACGCGGCACGCGCCACGCGCCATGCTGACCCCTCACGTGAGACAAAACATGTCAAACACAAATAGGGATTGAATGGAGCTATCAGATGGCGAAAACCGCTTGTCAATCGGAAGCGGGATTCCAAAGATATAAGCTCTTGAAAAGCGTGATGGTCGGTCGGTCGGGTCGGCCGCTTAAATGAGAAAAATCCCGTATCCAGCGAGGACTCACGAGCGCTTGGCGCTCGCTCGTAACTAGGAAAACTCGAAGTAATTTTCTTTTGAGGCTTTCACTATCGCAAATTACATTTATACATACCGCACGATTGACGATTGACATTATTTTGAAGCAAACACTACCCGTCAGTAATTTCCCATTATTGAATTATGTTTAGTCTTTTGATTCAAAAAGGATGATCAGCTGCTTTGGGAGGTCTCATATGTGTGACTAATATAAACGAAGAAGCAGCATACTCACCCCGAAGGCGATCGGAAGCCACAGTAGCATCGAGTATAACCACAACAGTCCCAGGTACACTCGCACTTTCCGTGGCTGCATCAGCTGCTTGTACTTTAACGGCCACATCACTGCCACCAACCTGCCATGAATTTGAATATAAATATATGCGTGTGCATTTGTGTGTGTGTGTGTGTGTGTGTGTGTGTGTGTGTGTGTGTGTGTGTGTGTGTGTGATTCGCCCACGGTCTTGCCTATGCGCACTGAAAACGCGGTCACCATCTATTACCCTTCCGGAAAGAGCTTAGTGTTCATAGTGACCTATCTTTAGGTAACTAGGTCAGCACACACATCCCATTCCCTTGTTCAGGGAGGAAAGTACAATCTGTGCTGTCAGCGGAATCCACGCTCAGCGGGGCTTGAATTGCCGAGTTGCTGAACAACAAGCGAAAATTATTTCAATCTGACCACACAGGTTGTGTGTGTAGGGGGGCGGGGGGGGGGGGTCTTCGGTTGAGAAACTTAAGCCAATAAGAAAACTTAGAGGTTAAAGGTTCCCGCATGTTCTTGAAGAAAAACTATGTTGGTTATATAATGTGATAATTTATAATTAGATAATAACGATTAAAAAATGTTACAGGGATTCAGGAAAAAACAAACATCTGGAACGCATGCAAACACTAGGTCATGAGATTACATTGAAAATAATGAAATGATATCAGAGGTAATGGTGCAAATTGATACTAAGGTCTTATATATATACTTGTAGATCCATTTTTGCGTTGAAAACACACAAACTTAGAAATGCGTACAATGAGGCGGCATTATGCGGCAATCATTAATGACCTTCTCTTATCTGTTAAATGCAGGTACGTACTGTAAGAATCTCTCTCTCTCTCTCTCTCTCTCTCTCTCTCTCTCTCTCTCTCTCTCTCTCTCTCTCTCTCACCTGTTAAAGGCCAGTGCACAGATGGTGTGGATGTGCACCTGGCTAAGCGTGAAGCCGAGGGAGAAGAAAGCCAATATAACTTTTTCCGGAATGAGGATGCGTCCATAGAGCTGCCGCTGCAGACATCCGAGGCCAAACAGGGGCATACCGAGGGCGCATACAGGTAGCAGACAGGCGGGGAGATTGACCATGAAGGCAGTGGAGGGATTCTGCCTCAGTTTGGTATTCTGCAGAAGAGCCACAACAGCCAGCAAGTTCCCTGTGGAAGGGGATGCCTCAGATTAACCCCTTGAGGCCCACAACGTAATTTCCATTGTAATTTGGGTACCATTAGATAATTTTAATGAATATAAGCAATATTTTAATAGTTATGACCTGTTTAGTATCCTTGTCTGCTGGCTAATTTGGTATATTCACTCACTTTTTGTAATTTTATGGCCAACAACAGATGATTTTATATAGCAAAGGAAAGATCTGGTCGTGAAGAGATTACTATTGAAGTTTCCAATGGAAGGAAGTGCCTCCAATGGATGTACTAACTGGTGCCTAGCTTCCTAAATATAATCGAGAATAATAAAATCAAAGAACAGAAATAAGCTATATAGAAAACTAACCCTTGACTCAATAAAGACTTTCAAAAGATACGAGTAGATAGTAGTTAATTGGAACGCGAGTCTCAGTAAGTGAAAGAAATACTATTAGTGTAACGAAAGAGACACACTTTTCATATAAAGAAAAATAGAGAAGATAGAGTGAGACAATTACGGCAGATACAATCCATTACTGTTTGAGAATGAAAGAGAAAATATAAATAAGAGAAAGAGAAAGAAAAGAGAAAGAGATAAAGAGAGATAGTGATAATAATGTTATTAAAAAGAAAGAAAAACTGTCACGGGGAACGATGAGAGAGAGAGAAGAGAGAGAGAGAGAGAGAGAGGGAGAGAGAGAAGAGAAGAGAGAGGGATAGAGAGAGAAAAGATGAGGAGAGGAGAGAGAGGGGAGAGAGAGAGAGAGGAGAGAGAGAGAGAGAGAGAGAAGGAGAGAGAGAGAGAGAGAGAGAGAGAGAGAAATAAGTTATCAAAGAAAGGAAATATAAAAGATAATGTCACGAAGTAGGAGAGAGAGAGGGGAGAGAGAAGAGAGAGAGAGGAGAGAGAGAGAGAGAGAGAGAGAGAGAGAGAGAGAGAGAGAGAGAGAGAGAGAGAGAGAGAGAGAGAGAGAGAGAGAGAGAGAGAGAATAATGTTATCAAGAAGAAAGGAAATATGAAAGATAATGTCACGAAGTAGGAGAGAGAGAAGAAGAGAGAGAGAAGAGAGAGAGGAGAGGAGAGAGAGGAGAGAGAGAGAGAAGAGAGAGAGGAGAGAGAGGAAATCAGAGAGAAAGAAAAGATAGTCAGAGTAGGAGAGAGGAGAGAGAGAGAGAGGAGAGAGAAAAGAGAGAGAGAGAGAGAGAGAGAGAGAGAAGAGAGAGGAGAGAGAGAGAGAGAGAGAGAGAGAGAGAATTTCAAATTTCATAAAGGAAATATGAAAAATAATGTCACAAAGTAGGAGGAAGAATCTAAAAGTAAAATAGTTTTCAAACATCATAAGCAGATTTCTGAGGAATAGAAGGAGGACTGGAGGGACTGGCGGGCTGTTATCTCCTCTATTTCCATGAGTCAACTGTAACCTTCACAGCTTGGCGATCCTCAGCTGTACTTAGGTAACACCCGCTGTGCTTTCCCCATCACCAACCACGAGCACAACAATCATCTTTCTTTAACCCCTTCATTCACGCCCAGATCTTTCCTATGTAGTAGTAGTAGTAGTAGTAGTAGTTAACCCCTTCACGCCCAGATCTTTACTTTGCTATAAAAAAAATCGTCTGTTGTTAGCCATAAAATAACGAAAAATAGCTTAATATACCAAATTAGTTAGTCGACAAGGATACTAAACCGGTCATATCTGTAAAATATTACTTATATTCACTAAAAATCGTCTAATGGTAGTCAAATTACAATGGAAATTTCGTTCTGGGCCTGAAGGGGTTAAAGTAATCGTCCAGACCCTTTCATCATTCCTGATTTAATGCTGTCAAAATATAGCCGTTATCGAGTATATCAACAATATGGTGTCACTTTTTTCCACTCGGTTCTAATTAATCAAACTTACAAAACAGGAAGAAAAAAATTAAAATGTAGAACAAAGTTATGTGCAAAGAAGGAAACTCTTATGACTGAGGGCAAAACTATTTACAATTACTTATGGCTCGAACGAGGTGTGTGTGTGTGTGTGTGTGTGTGTGTGTATGTGTGTCAGTATGTGTATATGCGTGTGTGTGTATGTGTGTGTCAGTATGTGTCCTCACAGTATGTGTATGTGTGTGTCATTCACCCATGTTCTTGTCCACGCGAGTCAGACTCGTGATCGCCAGTTTCACCCACCGTGCGAACTTAAAGCTCATTATTACCAATCTTTGGATAATGCTGGGACCTCACACACCACACACACCCAGCCCCTTGCTCAAGGGGGACAGTGTGTGTGTGTGTGTGTGCGTGTGTAATTCATCCACGGTCTTACCCACGCGAGCTGGACTCGCAATCGCCAGTTTTACCCTCCCTAAAAGTGCTTAGAGCTCACAGTGACCGATCCTTAGGTAATACTGGGACCTCACACACCAAACACACACCATCCCCTTGCTCAAGGGGGACGATAACTGCCCACATTTATCACCGAAAAATCCCCGGAGTTGAGCGGGGATTGAAAGCGAGACAGACAGAATGGCCAGACATGGAGTCTGAACCTATAGACCACAGAATGGCCAGACATGGAGTCTGAACCTATAGACCACGCAGCTCAAGTGAATTAAGGTACACATGTGTTTTCTTCGTGTGTGTGTGTGTGTTGAAAAGAGTGCTAGGCACAAGCTCACCTGCCGTGCCAACAATGGAGATCAAAAAGGCCCCGGCGGCGGTGACGCCCAGCAGCTCCGCGCTGTAGGTCTCGTTCCCCGCCATCTTCAGTGTACTTTCCTTCGAAGCAGCACCGAGTCAAACATGCATAACAATTAGAAAAGGAAAGATTATTTTTAATGATACAGGTTATTTGATGTTGGAAAGAGAGGGCGTGAGTCTGCCCCGTGCCAGCCAACCTGTAACTCAAGCGCTGAGGCCCTGGCGGCGGATGCTGTGTGACGGCCTGCTGCTGATAACATCTCGGAGCTTTCAGAGTATTTTTTCTTTCAATTATTCTTTCGAATTATACATCTCATTTGTGTTATTGATAACTGAACAGAACACGATATGCCTGTCATGGAAATATTCAAATTCAAGCAGTAAGTATTCAGGACATTACTTCACTATCTTGGCTTGCGCACCTGTGTTGTACTTAAGTGGCTGGCCATCATGGCCTGGTGGTGCTGTGTTGTACTTAACAGTGGCTGGCCATCATGGCCTGGTGGTGCTGTGTTGTACTTGACAGTGGCTGGCCATCATGGCCTGGTGGTGCTGTGTTGTACTTAACAGTGGCTGGCCATCATGGCCTGGTGGTGCTGTGTTGTACTTAACAGTGGCTGGCCATCATGGCCTGGTGGTGCTGTGTTGTACTTGACAGTGGCTGGCCATCATGGCCTGGTGGTGCTGTGTTGTACTTAACAGTGGCTGGCCATCATGGCCTGGTGGTGCTGTGTTGTACTTAACAGTGGCTGGCCATCATGGCCTGGTGGTGCTGTGTTGTACTTAACAGTGGCTGGCCATCATGGCCTGGTGGTGCGGCAAGGAGTGTGCTTGGTGGCGTAACTTACGCTCGCCTGTGCAGAGCCTGTGTTCGTCAACTTTGTGAACTAAGTATTCCTTCTTCATCATGCACTGCTAATGGGAAGGGATTGGGATTAACCTGTAGGTTGGTTGTCCTTCCTCTTCTGTATTTAGGACAGGACTAATCCTCTTCACATTTTCGTTGCTTACAGCCTCGTATATTCCTCGCTCTACTTCATCTCACTCTACTAGAGAGAGAACGACTACTCGCAATAGAAGTAGAATCTGCCTGTTGGCGGGACGTGGGGTAATGGACCTGTTTCCTCAAATCCAAAACACCAAGTAGCTACCATGGAGGGAGGCGGTAGCAGAGTGGTTAGCGTCTCCGAGTGGCGTTTTCAGCGACCCAAGTTCGATCCCCGATGAAAACAAGAATCCACTTGAAATCCTTCTGCACCGTCGAGTGGCCTAAGAACACCCACATGCTGCCCATTAACTTGGTCTTCGATTGCGAATGCATCCGAGGACACAGGGGAGCGACATGAGCCGCTAATCACAGGCGTCGCTATAAAAATCCTGTCAGCGCCAACCATCACAGCCCTCAAGTGAACCAGGGCCTGCCATCCGAGCCCTGGAGGTCACGGCCTACAGGCGCTATAGGCACAAATGTAAAAAAAAAATATATATATATAAAAAAGAGAAACTGGATAAAAACATTTGCCGAAAGCTTTGATGAGTGGCAACTGTTGATGAATTGGTAGGAATATGAATAGGATGAATAAATGTAATAATTCTAATTTTGATAACTAACAATAGTAATTCCTGGATAAAGGATAAATTAGAAATACTATAATTCAAACCTTTACTTGTAAACTTTTATAAAAGACAAAACCAAGCATGACAAACACCAAGCCATACAAATGAGGTAGATTGTGACAACTATACAAAATTATCACAATCACAAACATATGTAGCTTTTGACAGATAAAAACCTTATAAAGTAAAATCAAATACTTATATAACTTATACATACAAATTGGTCATTTCTCAAGTTCATGCACACAGAGAGAATGGTTATGATCAAACAATTCAAAGATGAGTCCTTTTTAACTGCTAAAAATTGCAGACCCCCAAAAAAAATTACACAAATGAACGGATGAAATGAAATGGTCAGCGTACAGACTAAGTGATCCTGGTGATTCTTGAGAAGGCTGCCCGTGATAGGAACAAGCAGTACATCTGATCTATTCAGGGACGCCATCCTTCTCCTTCTTACTGGAAATTGCTGATCCATACCACACCAGCTCATTCACCAGCTTTGTGATTTTCTTATCCGTTCTCTCGTCCAAGCACTCCCCTTCCTCGTTGAACTTGCCTCGGATCTGCCACGAAGATAAGAACGTAAGAACATAAAGAAGCTACAAGAGGCCGTGAGACCTACACGTGGTAGTTCTTGTACTATGGGGAGTGCAGGAGTGAGAGGACAGAAAGATGGGAATGAGGTGCATGAACAGGTGCAAATTGAGACTCTCCTGCCATGGCCACCCGCTTCAAGGAGTTCCAAAGGGCAGGCATCAGCATACCCATCAGCCAAAACTCAATGTTATCCCCTCATCCTAACCTGAATGAAGAGTTACACTTCAAAAACAACAAAAATAAGTAAAAGTTATAAAAATTATAAAGTGAAACCACGGTCAAATTCATACCTTTTCACAACTATGTAGGAATATTTGTAGACAGAAAACTGTATTTAGGGTGTTGTGTGCAGGGCTTGTGGCTGAGAAGTGAATAAAAAGAGATATGATTGATCTGGTAACTTTGTTTTAGTGAAGGAATGAGTAACTTGTGTGGTGGTGGAGATGGTGAAAAGCATCCAGAGATTGTTTGAGAACTAAGGGAGAATAGATGAGAGTGAGATTACAAAAAGGATGTGCAATAATAGAACAGATACTGGAAGATTAAGAAATTGATACATAGAATGGTAGAGTATGAGAGAGTAAGGTGGAGAGGAAGTAAGGTAAGTGAAGCGGTCATGATTGAGGTGCCAGTGAAGCAAGCCTTGAGACTTTCTACGTACCTGGAACTGTCGCCGATAGGAATTCTCGCCGCCGTCGTCGAGTGTTCCAATTCTTGATATTACAGGAGCCAATATATACATTTAATCAAGTGTTACCCGTGTTTCTGCATTCAGGGATGAAATACTATCGTTAGCTTGATAAGTTAGGTTACATTAGGTGCCATTGTCCAGGTTAGGTTAACATTTCCACGTCGGCGAGAGTTCTAAGCTGGTGTTTCGGCGAGAATTCCCATCGGCGACAGTTCCATACACCCTTTCTACCGTAACCATTCCTCTAAGGGTGTTGCCAGGAAGAGGAGTGTAGGTAGGCTACGAACACACACGGGCGAGAAACCGTTCGCATGTCCGTACTGTCCCTACTGAGCCACGCAGCAAGGCAGCCTCACCATCATGTCAACATCAAGCATTATGTGGAGCAAGGCAATTGATTCCCAAGGTGTCAGTCTTGCTCAAGTGTCCAAAACCCAGAGTCTGACTGATTCAAAGGTTCATTATGTCTGTGCATTCCTATATATTACCCCATTAATTTACAGGAACTACCGTAGATAACACTGAAGTCCAGGCAGTGTAGACAAGATAACACTAGACTTAGTAGACAAATCCTGTGCCCTATACTTACCTCAGGGATAGAGCACGCCTGAGGGACGCTGATCATGCCCAGCTCACTGAGGAAGGGCCGAGCCAGGGCCGCTGCTCGCACTCCGGCAAAGGAACCTGGGGAGAGGAACGCGATTATTGGCCTGACACGGAAAGCTTTGGCAAGATGTGATTATTGGTCCGACATTGAAAACTTTGCGAGATGAAATTACTGATCTGACATTGAAAACTTTGGTAAGATTATATTATTGGTATGATATTAAAACCCTTGGCAAGATTATATTATCGGTATGATATTAAAACCCTTGGCAAGATTATATTATCGGTATGATATTAAAACCCTTGGCAAGATTATATTATCGGTATGATATTAAAACCCTTGGCAAGATTATATATCGTATTTAAACCTTGGAGATATTCGTATATGTAAAACCCTTGGCAAGATTATATTATCGGTATGATATTAAAACCCTTGGCAAGATTATATTATCGGTATGATATTAAAACCCTTGGCAAGATTATATTATCGGTATGATATTAAAACCCTTGGCAAGATTATATTATCGGTATGATGTTAAAACCCTTGGCAAGATTATATTATCGGTATGATATTAAAACCCTTGGCAAGATTATATTATCGGTATGATGTTAAAACCCTTGGCAAGATTATATTATCGGTATGATATTAAAACCCTTGGCAAGATTATATTATCGGTATGATATTAAAACCCTTGGCAAGATTATATTATCGGTATGATATTAAAACCTTGGCAAGATTATATTATCGGTATGATGTTAAAACCCTTGGCAAGATTATATTATCGGTATGATATTAAAACCCTTGGCAAGATTATATTATCGGTATGATATTAAAACCCTTGGCAAGATTATATTATCGGTATGATGTTAAAACCCTTGGCAAGATTATATTATCGGTATGATATTAAAACCCTTGGCAAGATTATATTATCGGTATGATGTTAAAACCCTTGGCAAGATTATATTATCGGTATGATATTAAAACCCTTGGCAAGATTATATATAATTATCGGTATGATGTTAAAACCCTTGGCAAGATTATATTATCGGTATGATATTAAAACCCTTGGCAAGATTATATTATCGGTATGATATTAAAACCCTTGGCAAGATTATATTATCGGTATGATATTAAAACCTTTGGCAAGATTATATTATCGGTATGATATTAAAACCCTTGGCAAGATTATATTATCAGTATGATATTAAAACCCTTGGCAAGATTATATTACTGGTCTGATTTTGAAAGCTTTGGCAAGATTTGATTAGTGGTCTCTGAATTGAAAACCTTCGTAAGATAAAATCATTTGTCTGATATGGAAAACTTCGGCTTCTGCTGATTTACTTCCCATACGAATCTATATCCAGCTCCAGAGAAGATCATTTTTGTGAACTTTACATTATCCGAATTATCAGCAATCAGGATCAGTTCCAAGGATGATGCAAAAAAACATCCAAAACATCCTTATTTCAATATTTCATTAATGTAAAATCAGCAGTATTTTTAGTAAACAAACCTACACTGTAAACGTCTTGCCGCCGAGCCATTTACTGTTGCACAAAATGATGAACTGGTGTCAATACTGTGCCTTCATCACCATCAATACTAGCCACTCATTCACTTAACCCCTTGAGGCCCAGAACGTAATTTCCATTATATTTGGATACACCAGTAGACGATTTTTAGTGACTATAAGCAATATTTTATAGATATGACCTGTTTAGTATCATTGACGACTAGCTAATTTGGTATATTAAGCTACTTTTCGTAATTTTATGGCTAACAACAGACGATTTTATATATCAATGGAAAGATCTGGGGTTGAAGGGGTTAACAAGGGTGACGTGAATAAAGAACTCTTAACACGTGACCATAGAAGGAAATCAATATAAGGTTCATAACACAGGGTCCGTCAGGGCGGCAAGGTTGGTAGAGACGTGAGCTTGCAATGTGTAGCGTCCCTGCGCATTCGGTCAGCGGTTCGAGTCCGCCTAGTTCGTGCTGACGTGGCGGCGCTTTGTATAGTCAATAACCTTGTAGTTGGTACTTGCAAAGTGTCTAGATAGGATGAAAATCTTATCTCTTATCATAACACAGGAATAGGATATGTGATGGCATAGTACAAAGCAATGATGGGAATGTAAACAATTGACAGGACAAACATGCATGTATGGGACCTAGGAGTCATTGGAGGACATGGAAAGAAGCTGAAGAAGACAAGATGTATGAAGCATATTAACCCCTTCACGCCCAGATCTTTCCTTTGCTATAAAAATTGTATGTTGTCGAGCCATAAAATTACGAAGTCACTTAATATACCAAATTAGTTAGTGGACATGGATACTAAACAGGTCATAGCTATAAAATATTGCTTGTATTCACTAAAATTCTTCTAATGGTAGTCAAATTACAATGGAAATTACGTTCTGGTCCTCAAGGGGTTAAGATGTACAGTTTCTCTTATTGGTGTACAGTGTTGATACATGGAATTACTTGGACAATGAAACACTAATGCCAAAAGTATTCACGAGTGTAAAGTTAAGATTGACCAAATGAGATATGGAGAAAGGACCCCGCGAGTACTCCTTCTTTCCATTATCACAACTACCGTAGATAGCACTATAGTCGCCATGGTGCACTAATGTCGCCATATATTACGAATTATAGCCTCACTACTGCTGTGTCTGTGCTACTGAAGATGATACACAGTAGTCTATATCATGACTGTATAATCTACCCTGTTTCAGCGTTGTTTTATGCTTTGTATCTGCAAGTATATACAGTTTCAAATTTCACTACTCTTTTTTGTTCGGGCGACGACGACGGCAGGAGGGCACTCAGAACATAAACACTAGCTGGCGATCTTGGTGTGGGTCGCCACTCGGTTGATATTTTGGTAATTTGTTCATTTATAGCCATAATGTGACACGGATGAAGACACAAAATGACACAGACTCTCCAGATAGCCCCTTCTAACTGTCCTGAAATCATGGATGTAGAAATGTAAGTATTAACGCCACCAGACGTCTGTAAATCGAAAAAATCGTTCTCCTGGCGACTTTAGTGTTATCTACGTTAGGTCATTACGTACAGCCTTGGCCAGGTCAATACATACCCATAGAGTAACTAACAATACCGCATGGCTTGTGTTTGTAGGAGGCCGGGGGAAATTGGTCCATGGTAGCGGTGAGTGCTGGAGGGAGAGCACAGTTGTACTCTGGCGTCACCACCACCACCCCATCGGCCTCCTTGATCTTGTCGTTTGTCTCCTTCATCCACTCGGGGGCCTGGCTCTGATCTCGGTGGAAGTGGAGTGGCTGGTGGATATGCCCGTCCGTGCCCAGCGAGAGTGGATCTGTGAGGGGAAAACAGCAAGAGTGGATCTGTGAGGGGAAAACAGCGAGAGTGGATCTGTGAGGGGGAAACAGCGAGAGTGGATCTGTGAGGGGGAAACAGCGAGAGTGGATCTGTGAGGGGAAAACAGCGAGTGGATCTGTGAGGGGGAAACAGCGAGAGTGGATCTGTGAGGGGAAAACAGCGAGAGTGGATCTGTGAGGGGAAAACAGCGAGAGTGGATCTGAGGGGAAAACAGCGAGAGTGGATCTGTGAGGGGAAAACAGCGAGAGTGGATCTGTGAGGGGGAAACAGCGAGAGTGGATCTGAGGGGAAAACAGCGAGAGTGGATCTGTGAGGGGGAAACAGCGAGAGTGGATCTGTGAGGGGAAAACAGCGAGAGTGGATCTATGAGGGGAAAACAGCAAGAGTGGATCTGTGAGGGGAAAACAGCGAGAGTGGATCTGTGAGGGGGAAACAGCGAGAGTGGATCTGTGAGGGGGAAACAGCGAGAGTGGATCTGTGAGGGGAAAACAGCGAGAGTGGATCTGTGAGGGGAAAACAGCGAGAGTGGATCTGTGAGGGGAAAACAGCGAGAGTGGATCTGTGAGGGGAAAACAGCGAGAGTGGATCTGTGAGGGGAAAACAGCAAGAGTGGATCTGTGAGGGGAAAACAGCGAGAGTGGATCTGTGAGGGGAAAACAGCAAGAGTGGATCTGTGAGGGGAAAACAGCAAGAGTGGATCTGTGAGGGGAAAACAGCGAGAGTGGATCTGTGAGGGGAAAACAGCGAGAGTGGATCTGTGAGGGGAAAACAGCGAGAGTGGATCTGTGAGGGGAAAACAGCGAGAGTGGATCTGTGAGGGGAAAACAGCGAGAGTGGATCTGTGAGGGGAAAACAGCGAGAGTGGATCTGTGAGGGGAAAACAGCGAGAGTGGATCTGTGAGGGGAAAACAGCGAGAGTGGATCTGTGAGGGGAAAACAGCGAGAGTGGATCTGTGAGGGGAAAACAGCGAGAGTGGATCTGTGAGGGGAAAACAGCGAGAGTGGATCTGTGAGGGGAAAACAGCGAGAGTGGATCTGTGAGGGGAAAACAGCAA
This sequence comes from Chionoecetes opilio, assembly GCA_016584305.1. Classification (NCBI taxonomy): domain Eukaryota; kingdom Metazoa; phylum Arthropoda; class Malacostraca; order Decapoda; family Majidae; genus Chionoecetes; species Chionoecetes opilio. The sequence goes on from JACEEZ010008198.1 coordinate 281,571, forward strand.
GAGTGGATCTGTGAGGGGAAAACAGCGAGAGTGGATCTGTGAGGGGGAAACAGCGAGAGTGGATCTGTGAGGGGAAAACAGCGAGAGTGGATCTGTGAGGGGAAAACAGCGAGAGTGGATCTGTGAGGGGAAAACAGCGAGAGTGGATCTGTGAGGGAAAACAGCGAGAGTGGATCTGTGAGGGGAAAACAGCAAGAGTGGATCTGTGAGGGGAAACAGCGAGAGTGGATCTGTGAGGGGAAAACAGCGAGAGTGGATATGTGAGGGGAAAACAGCGAGAGTGGATCTGTGAGGGGAAACAGCGAGAGTGGATCTGTGAGGGGAAAACAGCGAGAGTGGATCTGTGAGGGGAAAACAGCAAGAGTGGATCTGTGAGGGGAAAACAGCGAGAGTGGATCTGTGAGGGGAAAACAGCGAGAGTGGATCTGTGAGGGGAAAACAGCGAGAGTGGATCTGTGAGGGGAAAACAGCGAGAGTGGATCTGTGAGGGGAAAACAGCGAGAGTGGATCTGTGAGGGGGAAACAGCGAGCGTGGATCTGTGAGGGGGAAACAGCGAGAGTGGATCTGTGAGGGGGAAACAGCGAGAGTGGATCTGTGAGGGGAAAACAGCGAGAGTGGATCTGTGAGGGGGAAACAGCAAGAGTAGATCTTTGAGAGGAAAACAGCGAGAGTGGATCTGTGAGGGGAAAACAGCGAGAGTGGATCTGTGAGGGGAAAACAGCGAGAGTGGATCTGTGAGGGTGGTTATACACGTTAATTTGTCTGCTTTGTTTGGGTACACCATGGTGCTTATTTAGAAACATTATATATTACCTGTATGTTTCAAGGAAAGGAAAGAAATTCAAGAAATACAGATAATTAGTAGAGGTTTTAGTCTCGTCAAGTCTAGAGAGGCCCTGGAACTAAGATGGCGCCCATTAATCAAGTTGTCGCTACTCTATTATTCAAGGTACTCTAGTTAAGTCTACGCTGAGCCCTGTTCCTTGAAGCTCCCTGGAGGGCGAGGCCACGGCTGAAGAGTCTCCATTTGCACCTGTTCATGCACCTCATTAGTCTCAGATCTTGTAATCCTCTCCCTCTTATATCCCCTCTCTCTCACTCACATACTCCAGCACTCTATCTTTCCATTTAACAGGGGGTCGTCATCACAGATCCAGTATCTATTCTACTCTTATACTGTACATCCAAAAATAATAATAATAATAATGTGGAAAGAAAATGAAAAAAATAGGGAGTTATAAAGTCGTAATCATGAAATACATAATCAATATTGCTATGTACTTCATAACCTTTTCCAATCTCTCTCTCTCTCTCTCTCTCTCTCTCTCTCTGACAATCCTTCCTTAGCATTCAATTATTCTTCCATATACAAATACCTCCTACATCCTCCCGATCATTCCTTCACTCTTCAACCCTTTTCCACATTCCTTTCCAGTCATTCCTAAACTCTCTACTACCCTTCTTAAAAGTCTTTCATTACCCAACTTTAATTTCCGCTCCCTACCTTCGCAATACCTGGGAATCATTACCATCAAATTCCTCTCCTTCTCCACTTCCTCCTTCTCTCTGCTGTTACATGTACTAGATCGCTATGAACAACAAATTTGATCAGAACATAAGAAATTGTGGTAGCTACAAGAGGCCGTGAGACCTACACGAGGTAGTTCCTGATAGATAGTTGAAGTTCAGTTATTTGTTGACTCGTAACTTTCTAAGAACAGTCACACTTTTATGTATGTAAATGCTAGAAACTGTAATGTTGTTAGGGACGAAGATTATGAAGCTGTGAATAAGTGAAAAGAAAAATATGTAAAGGCTATCAACTAGAATTCAGACTTTTGTAATGATTTAAATTTTGTATGTGTCTGCCTGTCTCTCGGTCTGTCTGCCTGTCTCTCGGTCTGTCCGCCTGTCTCTCGGTCTGTCTGCCTGTCTCTCGGTCTGTCTGCCTGTCTCTCGGTCTGTCTGCCTGTCTCTCGGTCTGTCCGCCTGACTCTCGGTCTGTCCGCCTGTCTCTCGGTCTGTCTGCCTGTCTCTCGGTCTGTCCGCCTGTCTCTCGGTCTGTCTGCCTGTCTCTCGGTCTGTCTGCCTGTCTCTCGGTCTGTCTGCCTGTCTCTCGGTCTGTCCGCCTGTCTCTCGGTCTGTCTGCCTGTCTTTCGGTCTGTCTGCCTGTCTCTCGGTCTGTCTGCCTGTCTCTCGGTCTGTCTGCCTGTCTCTTGGCCTGTCTGTCTGTCTGTGTGTCATACTAGTAAATGTCATTCCTACTCGTGTATAAGTGTTCGGAGTCACGTCCTAAAGGTCCTAAGCTACCTGTAGGTAAGTATTGATCTGCGAGAACCATGAAGCCAGGCATTCACGCACTCATTCTTAATTCAAACGTCTTAAATAATCAATATAAATAGGAAAGAATAATCGGCATGATAATTGAATAGTATGCTCATTGTTGATATACGTGAATGGTTATGGCTGTTATGATCATGTATATAATTTTAGCGTGTGGAAAATACTGATAAAGGCGGTATAGTTATGTGACGTCAGAGTTATAACAGGCAGATAAGATATTGGAGGATTAAGTTATTAGTCCTTGGTGGATAAGACGGGAGGTGTGTGCAAGGCAGCTAGAGAACGTTCTCTGGCTTCCTTGGGTGTGTGCGAAATGCTCGCGTGACCTTGATGGGAAGGTGAAGGCGAGGACACCCACACAGGGAAAGAAAAGTGCAGCGTCATGGTGATAAGAGAAACTCAGATAAGACTTACTCGGCACAAAGAGAAGAGCGTTGGTAATGCATTAGTGATTCTGTGATCTGCGTACAGGTGTTACCTCGCTGAGTGTAACGTGACAGCTGATTGAGTGGCTGATAAAACAATAGAATGACGTAACAGCCTCCATTTAGCTGATTGAGTGGCTGATAAAACAATAGAATGACGTAACAGCCTCCATTTAGCTGATTGAGTGGCTGATAAAACAATAGAATGACTTAACAGCCGCCATTTTTCTCCCCCTTCCAGTACTGTATACTGTTCGATTCGACATATAATATATATATATATATATATATGTATATCCACCGTACCAGGGTCAGTAGTCAGCTGTAGTGCGACGAAAGATTGAAGTGCCGGAGGACAGTGGCGTAACTAGGTATCTATCAATGGGGGGCACAGTTGTGTATGGGAGACACGGGCAAACGGAGCTCAGGGGCATTTTGATGCCACATAGAAGGGTACAAGCAGGGCAGGGCTTAGCGTGGGGCTCACGGGGCCAGGGCCCCGGGCCTCCCACCAGAAGGAGCCCCCCACCGAACGCTGGGGAATTGACATTTGAACTCACTACCAAACCAAATAAACAAAAAGTCAAATATCTTTCCTCCACTCCACTGCCCCCCAGACCCTCACACCGTCTGCTATAAATGTATGCGTAAATGTACATACTTTCCATTTACATTTCCAAGGAGGCCGCAAAGGCAAAACATCAATACACTCCAGCGCCATTTAGCTTTTTTATTTCCTCACTTTTGTTACATTTTTCAAAACATTTTGACTATATTATTAATTAAATTAATTTCTGAGTATCATGGGTCGTCACTAGCGAGTGACATCGTGCGGGCAAGCCTATCGGCCAGTGGGGGGGGGGGGGGGGCACCTGGGGGTGTTCCGCATTCTCATGGTGGAGCACGTGCCCTCCCGCAGCTACGCCATTGGCTATAGCTGATCTGATGCTATATAAGGTATAAAGACAAGGAGACAACAGCCATTACTATGCAGGGAGGACTAAACTATCTCAAAGCACACGTAAGCTCTCACTCCCTCACTCCCTCCCTCTCCCACTCACAGTGGCGCCGCCAGGACACGGTGACTGGGGTGGCCAAGGTTGGACACAGATCTAGTGTGGGGTGGCCATGGCATAACCATAACAAAAATGGTTGAATTATCATTAGATCCCTGACTCAGATCTGTGATGGCCAATGAGACTTCAGGGGTGGTCGTGGCCTCCCCCAAGATCCGCCACTGCACACTCATTCCTCTCGCTCTCTCTCCCACGCCCTCCCCTTCTCTCTACAAAACTTACGCTGCAGAAATATGAAGAAAAGCAACAAAATAAAAAAAAGTGTCGTTTGGCCAAAAATCATCCTCTTTCTCCTCCCAGCTGCCTACACACCCGTCCGCATATTCCCGTTTTCTGGAAGAGTATGTGGCGTTTACTCTTGAACGCGTCAGGTTAGGTTACGTTAGGTTACGGTTAGGATAGATTACGTATTCATGGTGAACCAAGGGTAACTTTGCGTGGAAATCACATTGAGCGTATTTTCGAGAAAGCCCTATAGTTAGTTTCGGAGCTACAGCCAAGCGTCTTCACTTGCAAACCACATACTGGCATAGAGAACGGGACTATACCACCCGTCCTGCCCCCTCACCGGCTCGCTCTCGACTGTCACTCGTACCGGATTACTCAAGAACTCAACACTGCTTCGAAACACTAAACCTTTCCTTATTTCTTTACCACGCCCTTACCTGTTGACCTTTGACCAATAATTATTGACCTGTAACGTTATCTGAGTCTTAAATGTTAGTAAATGAGTTAGTAATAGTGTTGGTATAGTTTTGTAGTATTTATTTCAAACTTAATATTGATAGGGTTCGTTAGTGCTTCGAACTCATGAACAGCTTCGCAGAGGATTGAGGGTAGAATTTTTTTTTTTTTTTTTTTTGCCAGGTAGTGTGTGGGTTGTTAAAGGACTGGATTGCTTTGATAGCCGTGGCGTAGCTAGGTAGTTATCAATGGGGAAAGCACTATAGTCTATTTTTTTGAAAGAGGCAAAAATTCCATTCTATCTTAAGGTCTCATGCTTGAAATGATGCCTATGTTTACCTGATAATAGGGTTAATTATAATAAAATACAACTGACATTAAAAAGAAGCGTAGTATTCCCTTCTCCTGGTATCAAATATCAGTCAGTAAGCAGCAAGGGGTCAGGATTATTTGCCTCGTTAAAAAAAAAAAACTATAGATAGGCGGAGCTCAGGGGCCTCTGATGCCACATAGGATATATTCTAGGATCAGATCAGTGGTGGGTATTAGAGCATTATACAGAATACGATAAATTATACATGAATTATACATTATACAGAATAGATACATTTATACATGGCCATTAGGGGAACACCTGGGGAGGGGGGGGCACAGGATTCTCATGGGTGGCCTTCCTCCTCTTATATCCCCCACTTGCTACGCAGCCAGATGGGGCCCGAAATGACCTGAAAACCCGGACCTCCCCATGGTTATACGGTCCTCTGCTATGTCACTCATGGACATGGGGTAGAAGGAAGTGGCAGCATGTCTATATTTGAAGAAGATTCTAACCGTGTTTGCAGGCTTTTTTTGCTGTTAGCCCTTTGTTATGTTATTCACTGTATTTGTAATTTTCGTCCTTTTCATTTATACTTTTCACCCTTTTTTATCTCCTTTTTACAATACGAATACTTTTCTTTTATTTTACCTATATATATTTTTTTTCTCTCTCTTCTCCTGGCGTCACCTTTTTTTCTTTTTTTCATTAACCTTTTTCTTGTTTTTTACATTTAATTCTCTCTCTCTCTCTTCTCTCTCCGGCTTGGTATCTTTTTTATAGTATCCATCATTCTTCATATATCATCATACATACTCATCGTTTGTGACTCATAATAATGTTTATACCTTGCAAATCATATCATATATTCCTCCTTTTGCTCCTTCTTCTATATATCATGCCGATTTTTCTTTTCAATTTTCCTTCCATGCCCTTCAATGTGTCTTAGCCTATCTCCCGTGTTCATTTTCCTCCTCTTCGTTCATTCTATAGCTACATTTTTCATAAGCCTACACTTTCCTGACATCTTTTTAGCAATTTTTTTAGGGGCGAACTGACATTACACGACTCTTTTATGGGAATATTCACCGCTATTAATTCCTTGGTTAGACAGGCATTAAGGCCTTTTTTGGGTATAGATAGAGTCATGGCAATTGTATATGAGCCGATGTTTGTGAGGATGATATTTTAAGCGGCCTTTTTTGGGTGAGACTGGCATTTAAGCGGCCTTTTTTGGGGGAGACTGGCATTTTCTAAGGGCCCTTTTTGGGAAGAGACTGCATTAAGAGGCTTTTTAGTTAAACTTTCTTCCTAACTTTACTTTGACTCACTAACTCAACCTAAGCTAACCTAACCCCACGTATTAACCTCCTAACTAAAGCCAAATTCGCATTAAAAAGGGTCCGCGGCAAGGGAAAATTCGAGGCGATGCAAGTCACAAGAGGAAGAAGAGTGAGGCGCACGTAAACACTTGTCTCTCGCTCCCTATAAACAACATGTCATTATCTCCAAAAGTAATGATTTGCAACGGAAGCTCATAGAGAATGTTTCTTAGAATCCAATAAGGTAAACAGAAACCACACTCCCAATTATGTAGGGAGTTCTGGTCCTAGTGTAAAATAATACCAAAGATTCTACCGTCAACAACATAATCGCCACTGCACTCGTCACCAGGCGCCTTATATTACGAATTTTAGCATCACTACTGATTTATATGTGCCACTGAAGACACGTACATAATATAAACTATCTGTACATGCCTCTTCACTGGTACATAAAATCAGTAGTGATGCTAAAATTAGTTATATATGGCGCATATAGCGACATTAGTGCAGTGGCAACTATAGTGTGTTGTTGACAGTAGGACGGCGGAGGTAAACACACGCAACCCCTCTCCGGAAATTAATGACGCAACACATGTTCCCATATCCTTGCCTACCCCTCCAAGGCCTCCATACATCCTCCTTCCCCTTCCCTCTAACCGTGCCTATAGCAACACTGTAAAACACAACTACGAATCATTAAATACCATTAGGATATCAATACTACAAGATACACTAATGAGAATATGAAATCATCTGTCATATTGTCTAGAAATAAGCTTGTGTGCATGTGTGTGTGTGTGTGTAAAATACCAACTCAAGCTTGAACATTCAATAATTAATCTTAGTAGCTATTATATCACTCACCAATCATCTCCGCTTGGTGATTCAGAGCTTGTATCCTCTTCACCACACACTTAGCCACACTCTCCCCCATCCTGCCTTCCCGACTTGACCCGAGAAACACTAGAAACTTGAGAGACATGCTTGATTTACTGTAGCGGCGACGCGCGTGTGATCGAATGTGTGCCTCGCCAGGTAGTGAGTGAGGCTCAGCGTGCAGGTGACTCTCTGGAGCCGAGGACTGTGACGGTACTGCCGCGTCGCTCCACCGTGGCCACCGAGATGATAAGGCCTGGTACATCGCCCGTGACGTCACACCATAAGGATACCACCCGCTCGCTCTCCGTACAAGTTTAACTACCTAATATAATGTTTATCAGTATAAAAGATATTCTATTATCTTCGGAAATGTTTGTTCTATAATATTATCAAATAAAAAACCGTAAAACACACAAAAGAAATGCCATTATGAGACTTTCAAGAAATATGCATGAACTTAAACTTTTCGCCATTTAATATTTTGTGGAAAAACTTTTTATATGGAGAATATCAATAGAAGCGGAATTTAATTAGCTTTCCATTGATATATTTCCTTTTCTGATAAATGAATTAGAACTATGCATAAATTAGCGTTAACTAAATAAATAACATCATGAAATCGGATAATTTACCAGATTTCATGGTTATTTATTTAGTTAACGCTAATTTATGCATAGTTCTAATTCATTTATCAGAAAAGGAAATATATCAATGGAAAGCTAATTAAATTCCGCTTCTATTGATATTCTCCATGTAAAAAGTTTTTTTCACAAAACATTAAATGGCGAAGAGTTTAAGTTAATGCATATTTCTTGAAAGTCTCATAATGGCATTTCTTTAATGTGCTTTACGGTTTTTTATATGATAATATTATAGAACAAACATTTCCGAAGATAACAGTATATATTTTATACTGATAAACATATATTAGGTAGGAAATTACCCGATTTCATGATTTTTTATATTTAGTTAACGCTAATTTATGCATGCCGCTAATTCATTTATCACTAAACGAAAAATATCAATGGAAAGCTAATTAAACTCCGCTTCTATTGATATTCTCCATGTAAAATGTTTGCGAGCAAAATATTAAATGGCGAAGTTTAAGTTAATGCATATTTCTTGAAAGTCTCATAATGGCATTTTCTTTGTGTTTTACGGTTTTTTATTTGATAATATTATAGAACAAACATTTCCGAAGATAACAGTATATCTTTTATACTGATAAACATTATATTAGGTAGGTAAACTTGTACGGGGAGCGGAGCGGGTTGTATCCTTATGGTGTGACGTCACGGGCGATCCACCAGGCCTTGTCTCTCGGTGGTCTGGGTGGTATCCTTATGGTGTGACGTCACGGGCGATGTACCAGGCCTTGTCTCTCGGTGGTCTCGGCTCCACACTACCTGTTAGCTATCAATTTAAATGTGTTCTTCGTTCCGCGTCAACATGCTATAAATACTAATGGCGAACTTTTTATTACCGATATTGTAATTATTTTAATTTTGTATGTGTCTGTTTGTTTGTCTGGTAAGTATTGATCAGTGAGAACCATGGAGACAAGGCACTCAGCCACTCAGCTCACTCTTAATGCAAACGTATTCAATATAGATAGGAAAGAATAATCGGTATGATAATTGAATACTATGGGGGATTAAGCTATTAGGCCTTGGTGCATGAGACAGGAGGTGAGTGGGAAATGCTCGCGTGACCTTGATGGGAAGGGGAAGGCGAGGACACCCACACAGGGAAAGAAAAGTGCAGCGTCATGGTGATAAGAGAAACTCAGATAAGAGTTACTCAGCACAAAGAGAAGAGCGTTGGTAATGCATTAGTCATTCTGTGATCTGCTTATAGGTGATACCTCGCTGAGTGTAACGTGCCAGCTGATTGAGTGGCTGATAAAACATTAGAATGACGTAACAGCCACCATTTAGCTGATTGAGTGGCTGATAAAACATTAGAATGACGTAACAGTCTTCATTGTTAGGCCCCTTTCAAGCAGCGCTTCTCAGCAGCGCTACCGCTAGTAAATACTGGAGTTATATGGAGGCTTTCACACGCCGCCACTACCACAAAAAAGTCGCACTGCAGACTGTTTGAGTAGTTGCTTCGCCACCGGTGGCGACGACAAAATGTAGCGCTGCTCGTCACGATACTTGACATTTAATTGTAGCTTTCACACGCAGCTGCAGCCGCGCCATTATCTTAGCAGCGCGTACGTGGCGCGACTGTAGCGCTGCTAACGCCCCACTCAATTGGACACTCCCTACCCCCACACCGCCAGTATGGGCGTGAAGGTCAACGAGGTTGATTGCATTGCAGGGTACGTGAGAATGGCGTCGGACAAGGCATTGCTGAGGGAAAATTTCAATACAGAAGATTTCATCAATGAAATTGAAAAGTGGCCGCCAATATGGGAACTCACCAACGACGACTACAGCAATAAGAATGCAAAAAGGAATGCATACGAGTCAGCTGTAGCGCCACCGACGCTCGTGAGTAGGGCTGCTGAAGCGCTACCGACGCTCGTGAGTAGGGCTGCTGAAGCGCCACCGACGCTCGTGAGTAGGGCTGCTGAAGCGCCACCGACGCTCGTGAGTAGGGCTGCTGAAGCGCTACCGACGCTCGTGAGTAGCGCTACCGACGCTCGTGAGTAGGGCTGCTGAAGCGCTACAAACGACGACACAGCGGCTGCTATTAGTGGCCCCGCTGAAGAGGGCCTTAATTATCCCTCTTTCGTCTGTAGGTTGCGAAGCCTTAATTTATAGTACAGTAAATCTAAAACGCATATAATCACGTGCTAAGAGATAACTGACGATCTTGAGTAGAAGCTGTAAATGCCTCTTGCTACGACCTCGTGTTAGGTATCTTCTAATGGGACATTTGCTCCACAGCCTGCTATAATTTACTAGTGCTCATATTAGGAGTTACTTACCCTGTGGACCTGCTTTCTCTTAAACAGTACAATCTGAATGATACACAGCGATGCACAGCAAGGTATGACACCTTGGCGGAACAGGGTGTAAACACGGCACACAGTTTATATTCATATTATTATATAATGGGGCTTGCTCACAGCTTTATATATATCTATATATATATCTAATATATAGATACTTGTGTGCCCCCCTAATTCACCTGTGCCATCCGAGGTGCCCCTTGTTTACAGTTGCCCCCAGTGTTTAACACCCTTAAACAACACCGTACACTATACATATACCAATTATATATATATATATATATATATATATATATATATATATAATATATATATATATATTATATATATATATATATAATATATATATATATATATATATATGCGTATATTGATTCTATTATAAACAGGGGTTATGGGAGGGAGGGGGGGCAATGTCTATTTTTGAAGAGAAGGCTCCATCATTGCCAGGTCTATTATTGCCTCTGTAGCTCCTTGAGTTAGGTGTAATTCTACGGTATTCATAATTTTCAAACTTCATGTTCGTTTCTATGTTTCAGCCCCTCTTCGTATCCCTTTCTATGTCATATCCCGCTTTGTTTTTCTCTCTCTATACATATAAATATATTACCATATTAATTAACCCACATCATAACAACCACACCATACATTAGTATCCCCTATCTTAAGTACAGACCATGTATAAAACAGTTGTAAGTAAATAATTATAGCTATAGACAGTGATGGGTAAGGAATGGGCCTCAATGATTACTCGATAGGAGCAGGAATAGCATAGAACTGTAACACGCAAAGGTTCGAGGAAAGGAGGTAAACACTCGAGCCCACTCCCGGAAATGAATGACGCAACACATTTTCCACATCCCTCCCCTACACCCTTCTTCATACATCCTCCTTCCCTCCAACCGTGTCTGTTGGCTACTCGAAGGCCAAGAGAATTAAGATTATTCTCTTAGGCCTTGGGCAACACTGTAAACACAACTACGGATAATAAAATACCATTAGGATATCAATACTACAAGATACACTAATGAGAATATAAAATTATCTGTCATATTGTCTAGAAATAAGCTTGTGTGCATGTGTGGTGTGTGTAAAAAAACAACTCAAGCTTCAACAGTCAATATAATTAATCTTAGTAGCTATTATACCACTCACCAATCATCTCCGTTTGGTGATTCAGAGCTTGTATCCTCTTCACCACACACTTAGCCACACCCTCTCCCATCCTGCCTTGCCGACTTGACCCGAGAAACACTAGAAACTTGAGAGACATGAATAACTGTAGGGGCGGCGCGCGTGTGACCAGATGTGTGCCTCGCCAGGTAGTGAGTGGGCAGGTGAGGTGAGACTATGGGCATGGAGGTGGGTAGGATGGGGACCCCTGATGGAAGATGGGTATAGAGACCCATGGGCGAGACCAAGGTTATTATTATCCTTGGGTGACTCTCTGGAGGCGAGGACACTGTGACGCAATGACGCTTCGTTCCACACTGCCTACAAACCCCTTGAGACCCAGAACGTAATTTCCATTGTAATTTGGGTACCATTAGACGATTTTTAGTGACTATCAGCAATATTTTATAGCTATGACCTGTTTAGTATCCTTGTCCACTAGCTAATGTGGTATATTCAGTGACTTTTGGTAATTTTATGGCTAACAACAGACGATTTCATATAACAAAGGAAAGATCTGGGCGTGAAGGGGTTAATGTGTCCTTCGTTTAACGTCAACACGCTATCACTACTATCGACGAAACTTTTATTACCGATTTTATAATGAGTTAGATTTAGTATATGTCTGTTTGTCTGTCAGTGTGTCATACTAGAAAACGTCATTCCTACTCGTGTGTAAAAGTGTTCTGAGTGACGTAAGGTTTTAGGCCTAATTAAGCTACCTGTAGGTAAATATTGATCTGCGAGAACCATGGCGACACGGCATTCACTCACTCACTTAATTCAAACTTCTTCAATAATCAATATAAATAGGAAATAATAATCCGTATGATATTGAATAGTATGCTCATTGTTGATATCGTGAATAGTTATGGCTGTTATGATCGTGTATATAGTTTTGCCATGGATGAATAGTGTGGAAATACTGATAGAAGCGGTAAAATCTACGATATCACAGTTTTAACATGTAGATAAGATATTGGAGGACCTATATATAGCTATTACTCCTTCCTGGATCAGAGGACGCGCCGTGTCAATGCTCGTGTGACCTTGAGATGGAAGGTGAAGGAAGGGATGGAAGCGGAAGTCATGGTGATAGGAGAAAGTTTGACTCAACACAAAGAGAATGTTGGTACTGCATTACATGAGAACATAAGAAAATAAGGAAGCTACAGGAGGCCGCGAGACCTACACGTGGTAGTTCCTGTTACTTAACACTACCTACATCCACCTTTCATCCCCACCCATGAATTTATACTTGGATTTCTACGGTAGTATTGCTGAAGAAAACAGTGAATTCATAAACTAATCCCCTGAAACCCAGAACGTAATTTCCATTGTACTTTGGGTGCCATTAATGATTTTTTTGTGAATATAAGCAAATGTTTTATAGATATGACCTGTTTAGTATCTTTGGTGACGAACTAATTTGGTATATTAAGTTACTTTTCGTAATTTTTTGGGTCGACAACAGACATTTTTTTTATAGCCAAGGAAAGGTCTGGGTGTGAAGGGGTTCATATAATATGTAATGTTTATAAAGAACTGGTGTGAATTGTGTATTTGTATTTATCTTCTAAAACGAATAAGTGCAGAATATACTAATACTATTTGGTCATACTGGGACTGTCCATCTGTCACACATACACAACAGGTGCATACATACATCCTCGCCCCTACCTTCCTCTTCCTCCTCGATAGCACAGCACCAGACAAGGGTGAATCCCGTGCTGTTTCCTCCATGGCACAGCATCGAGGATGGTATAAGAGGCTTGATACAGGTAGATCACTTTCCCTTCCTGCTCTTAATCCCAGCTTTCTGCTTGCTTCTGAAAAATAACAGCCTCATGAATTTTGCTCAGGTCTTCATTGGCAGGAAAGGCAACACAAATGATAAGTTGTTTTTCTTACACAAGGCCTACCAAATTGAGTGATTTAATGCCAAAAAGGTGAATGTGCCAGACATCAGAGGTCATATGGCACTATGGCAAAGCATATAAAGGGGAGGGGTTAAAGAATAATAGTGAAACGGTGAGGGAAGGGGAATGAACGGAATGTTACAGCAGGATGGTTAGATCAGATGTAGGATGTGGATTTGTTTGAGGAAGGTTAAATTTTCTAGGGAGAAGGAGGGGGATTCCGGGAGAATGTCCGCAAGACAGGGAGGTCGGGAAAGGGAACTGGAACTAGCAGGAGTAAGATGGGGGCAGGATATTAGGACATGTTGGACAGTGAGAGGAGCTTGACAGGGTGTGCAGAGGGCTGGGGAGGAGCGTGACATGAGATAGGAGTGTAAGCCTACCAATAATGAGGGATGGCACCTAACACAAGCAGTTAGCTCAAAAAGAACAATAAATAAATTTCTAATTTGTACATCCTAAATATACATAAAAAACCTATAGCTAAATCCTACCTAAGTTCAACAATTATATTTCTAGGATCTCTGCACTTCCATCAATTTCCCAATACTTCTCAACCGCTACACTCTATAACTAGGGGGGGGCACTCAGTAGAGCGCATACCTCCGGCCGAATATTTCATCAATTGGTTGCCATGGCAACAGTTGTCAATAGATTTCATCCAAAATTAAATCAGTTCCTCCTTATACCAAATAGACTTGGTATACCGAGTTGGGTCCAAATCTATTCGTAACTTTTCAAGAACTCCTGTAGGCTACACTAACAACAAGACAGACAGACAGACAGATCGGGGTGAAAACATAACCCCTCCAACTTCGTTGCCGGAGGTAATAATTCTTCCCCTCCCTAAACAACCTTACAACCTGTTACTGCCTGCACTCTCCTCCCCCACGTCCTTTACTATCTTGTAATATTTCAACAGTCTTTCAAAGTATTCAACCAAAGTCGGTGCATTTTTTAAGCAAATTTTTCTGGGCGACATTCTTTGGATATGCAGAAAGGTAGTAGAGTAGTAGTATCTGTTAAAATATAGTTTTTTGGATACATCATCTTCCCTCTTTTGTATGTTGTGTATAAATAAAGATCCTATGCAGTAATAAGAGTGCACTTCTGGATCTAACACACAGACATGATGAGCCATTGCATCCAGGTAGGATTTTATGAACAAATATCATTGCCCAGTAGCTTAAAATGGTTCTTATTGGGCGACAGTTTTTCATCACTGGGAGACATTTTGGTCGCCCAGTTATCATGTTAAAAAATGCACTGCCCAAAGTATTTCACTGCAAACCTTCCCTCGGCACACCCAGAATCTCGCCACTTGCTCCCCCACCAGCCTGCTTTCATTGTGGTCTTCTTTTAAAATTGTTTTTTCCTCCTAAAGTTTGTATATATTTTTATTATATACATATTGATATTTTTCTGTTACTTATCTCGTCAGTTTCCTCTATCTCTCATGAACCATCCTTGTTACTTCCTTGCACTCTCCAGTCCCCTGCCAACTATTTACCATCTCCTCCCTGTAAGTAACATTTGTATTAAACACTTACATCTATACTAAAATTCCAGTATAGTTTCCACTGAATATATAGCTGCAAAAACTGAAAAAAAGATTAAACTTCACATTACAAATCACACAGGTAAGATAACAAAAATTAATGTACTTTAACCATTGTAAAAGTCAGTTAATATGTTAGGTATGTGATCACATAACAGTGCAATGCGATAACTTACTTTTATGGTGGAAGAGATGCAAGTGTGCTGCTGTAATTGTTTTGTGGGACTCAGAATAACAAACATTTCTGAGACAAACTAGTAAAGATCCTAGTGCATATGGTTTTATCAGCAACACTGAAAGAACAATAATAATTCAAGCAAATATAAGAAGCAGCTTCTGCCTCCCAGGATGCTCTTAAATAAAGAAATAGTACTGTAAAAAACGAACAACACAGGCCATGGAGTGATAAAGAATTACTAACGCGATTATAAAAAAATTTCTAATGCAGCAATGCATGTAATTGTAACAAAGACAACAGATGGAGTTCATAGAAGTGCATCGCCCAGGACTGCACACAAGGCAGACCTGACAGGCATGTGGGAGCCAATAGATTGCCTTTACTTTCATTGCATGTATTGCACACGCTGACCCTGGGTCAGGGCAGAGCCAGCCAAGGCCTAAGCGACCTGAACGGCTGCTAGGACCTCCATGGCCATCAGGGGGACACTTCGAGTGCTTGAAATGTCCCAATACATAAGAACTTAATTTTGTCATGTGAAATACCCAACACAGATAAATGATTAAGCATTGATCACAGTCAATACAGTATTGGCAATGGGTGTTTGGGGATGTCCTCTAAATCATATTCTGCTCAGGGCCCCATACAGGCTTGGGCCTATAGTGCTCTGGGTCAGGGCACGTCAGTAGGCTCGGCACCACAACGTGTACCTGTCACCTGTGATGAAATATAAACATAAATGATAAATGGATAATTGGCAAAATCGGTTAATTATTTGTTTACAGCTTTTAAGTTTTCTTAACAAAATCAAATTTGTAGTACATTTGCTTTGCAAAGAGTGAAGATGCCTGTGAACTAATATGAGTGTTCTGTGATTGTAGTCATTCATCCACAAACATGCTGGGAGGCGCATGCTGTCTGTGGCAGATACATGCTTCAGATACATGACCAGGCTTCCAGAATGAAAGTTGTGCATGACTGACTGACTAATTTGAGTTTGAATTATATTTTAAAGATAAGATATTTGGATTCCATATATATAGACAATTCGCACACCAATAGGGAAGTTATTAATGACACACATTGCCACCACGCCAGGATGAACACAAGCAGTGAGTGGGATCCAAACACACAAACTGCAATGGGAACACAAGCTGCTACCACTGAGCCATCCTGACGGACATTTTTGAGATGCACAGCTCGAGTTTTTCTTTCTTCCCTTCTCTCCTTTTAGACGTAGACTACTTAATAAAACCTACTCGGCCTTCTTTGTCATACATCCTTGCTCTACTTTTCTCTCATATATTCTTCCTCATTCTTTATATTATTGACTTACTTTTTATTTTTATTTTTTTCATCTTGGCCTGTAGGCAGTGACCTCTAGGGGTGGGATGGCAGGCCCTGGAGGATCACTCGAGGGCTGTGATGGTTGGCCCCCGCCGTTTGGTGGCGCAGGCAGGATTTTTATAGCGACGCCTGTAATTAGAGGCTCATTCCGCCCCCGTGTCCTCCGATGCACTCGCAATGGAAGGTAGAGTTGATAGGCAGGGCATGTGGGTGTTCTTAGGCCACTCGACGGTGCAGAAATATTTTAAGTGGATTTATGGGTCTCACTCGGGATCGAACTCGTGTCTTCGAGAACGCCACCCGGTGACGCTAACCACTCTGCTACCGCCTCCCAAATTTATGTTTTTACTCAATATGCTTTTCAGTCTCCTACAAGATCACTGCTTCCTCATACTACATAATGAATCCTGTAGCACAAAGCACAAACTGAGGCAGATCTCAGATATATGGCAAACACATCATCTTTTAAGGGGTTAATATGATGCTCAAAATTATAACTGGATTAGAAAATGAGGACAAAGATGACCGTTGTATAAGAGATAAAATAAAACGGTGTAAAAGGAAAAAATGTAAAGGTCAAAGGAATAATGTTAAGGAATCTAGTCTCAAATACAAGTCCTGATACGTGGTGACTTAAGTAGAGGAGGAGAAAGTGGTACAAGCAAGGAACTCTACATACAAGTCCTGGTACGTGATAGGACATAAGTAGAGGAGAAAGTGGTACAAGCAAGGAACTCTACATACAAGTCCTGATACGTGGGGTGACTTAGGTAGAGGAGAAAGTGGTACAAGCAAGGAACTCTACATACAAGTCCTGGTACGTGATAGGACTTAAGTAAAAGAGGAGAAAGTGGTATAAGCAAGGAGCATCTATAACTAAAACTTAAGTTATTTTTGGCAGGAACAAGCAAATTCTCAGTCCATAAATTAGTATATTTATGTATTTCCCTTCCTAGTCTTGTTTTAGGTATGTAACACAACTGCTGAATATGGTAAATTAATCTACTTGTCCCCCTACAAAACCCCTTTAACCCCTTGAGACCCAGAACTTAACTTTCATTGTAATTTGGGTACAGTTAGACAATTTTTAGTGACTATAAGCAATATTTTATAGATATGACCTGTTTAGTATCCTTGTCCACTAACTACTTTGGTATATTAAGTGACTTTTCTTAATTTTATGGCTAACAACATACAATTTCTTATAGCAAAGGAAAGATCTGGGCATGAAGAGGTTAATACTGCATAACAAGGATAGTACAAAGTCTACAAAGTCTACAAAGTCATTACCAACGCTACAAAACTGCATACAAAACGAACTACGGTATACAAGGTGTACGTAATACCTGCACATCACTCCTCCGCTATAACTCGTCCTTGACACCTCGGCATAAGCTCGTCACTTCACCACAAAACTCTTCTTGCAAATCGGGTAAACTGCTGCCGCCATTTTCCTTGAAGAACTTGACAATGTCGTCCTCGTGCTCCTCTATGATGGCCTCGCAGTGGAATTCCAGGCCCTTGTTGAGGTCCGGGTCCTGCACCATGTCGTACTCCATCATGCGGGGATTCATGTTGCCGTTCTCCACCAATTTGATGGCCTCCAGCTTCCTCGTTTCCTTGTGCCTTGCTTGGGCGTAGTCCTTCATGCTCTGGCACACGGTCTCCATCGTGTCCATCATGTGTATCTGAAGAAGCAGGATGGTGGTATTACTAGTTAGACAAACGGTTATAGATGTGCTGCTCCTGGGGGGGGGGGGGGGGGGGTAAGGATGGTACACCCAAACCCCAGCACTGCCTCAAATTGGTGACGCCAGTGTACTATGGGTAAAACAAGTATTGGTGCACTATATGTGTGAAACATTCTGACACTACGGAACGAAGAAAACGAAAACCCTCCCACATCATCAGTTTTTGACCGAATGTTGACAGTATTCATCGGACCCCTATGCACTGATACATACTTGTTTTACCTATAGTACATATTACCTAAAATCTGGAAAGGTCATACTGAAGGAGTTTTGGTGGTAGTTCTAATCAGTGCCTGGATGCCCAACTTAAGTACCAATTTTCCATATCTTTTGCTATTTTTTATCTTATTATTTCCACTTAATACAGTAAAACCTCTCGTATTCGGACCCTAATTATTCGGACCTTTTTTTTTTTAGGGGTCGAAATTTCCTAGCCCTAGTTTTTTTTTTTTTTTTTTTTTTTTTTTTTTTTTTTAAGGGGTCGAAATTTCCTAGCCCTAGATTTTTTTTTTTTTAGGGGTCGAAATTTCCTAGCCCTAATTTTTTTTTTTTTTTTTTCCCCCCATATCCCCCCACTATTCGGATCCTTGCATTACTCTGACCACTCCTTGGCCCAATTAGTCCCAATACGAGAGGTTTTACTGTACTACTATAAAATAATAATAAGCATTAAAACATTACAAAAGTGAATACAAGCATAGTATGTCACCACGTTTAGGTATGAAGGCCATGCACTGACTGGTGGAGGTGGGATGGAAGGTAGGGGGTCACAGTGTTTGCCACCCTATGCCCTACACCAATCAGGGAGAGTGATCACAACCAAATGTTCAGAATGATGGCTGAGCACTGGGAGTGAAAAAAGGATGTTGGTAACGTAACTCTTATTGAATATTTTGGGCATGTGGAAGATATGCAGTGTTCCCAAACTGCACTCCATTATCCAAAGACCCACCAAATGAATGAGTCTCTATTTTATGGAACAACCAAAACTGCCGGACAACATTGTCGTTAAGGATGAGGCCTGGGTCCTTCAGTACCACTCTGACATCAGAGCAGCAGAGCCTCCAGAGGACCACTGTAGGCCCACATCTCAAGTTAAAGATCAAGGTGATGTTAATTGCCTTCCTTGGCCACAAGTATTGGTTCACTCCAGGTGAAGGGCAAGCTGTGAACCAACACACTTTTTAGAGAAGTGCTTCTTCGCCTAATCGCACATATATCACCTACAAGAATCCTGCACCACAACAACATGCCTGCACACACAACCCTCAATGTTTGCCAGCTTGTGGTTGAAAAAGCAGTTTTCAACCCAGGACCACCCAGCCCTGCTCTCACAGGATCCAGCACCAGACCACTTCTGGCTGTTCCAAAAGCTGTCCCTAAAGGATCCCATTTCAAGGGTGTGGACAAAGAGTATGTGAGCAGCATCCTGAGAGCCATCCAGAAAGAGGACTTTGAACGGTGCTTCAAGGTTTGCAGGAGAATGTAATAGTGCATAGATTATTGGAAGGACAACTTCAAAGGGGAGAATAGGAAGCATCCTGTCTTCTCATGGATTAAGATATATTGTTAAAGTCCCATTTCTTTTTTGTCACACTATATAATTTGATCTAGTAATGTCTTACTTTCTTTATAAACCTGGCCAGCCTACCTCTGATATATATAGAAAAAATTCAAAGGTGATTTTTTACATCTCTGATTGGCAAAGATGAAGTGATAAAATAGTGTCTATCAAGCGACTACCCGTGAGAGCTGAACACTACCTCTGAGCCGGCATATTTCACCGATGAAAGCTTCTGTTTTCCATCGGCCTCAATGCGGTAGGAGCCCACTTCAATGGTTTTCCTGGGATCAACCTGAAATGCAGCAAAACATCATTCATAAATACCTGAAATACAACAAAACATTCATAAATATTGCCTCATCCCACAAACATGAATTGACATGAAAGAAGATACTGTACAAATATACTGAAGGCCCTTTCTGCTTTTCTTTGTGGGAATAAAAAAAAGTATTAAGCCCTACTCCCTCATCCTTTATCATAGCTTTTTAAAACATGCAGACAAGATGAAGTGCATATAAACAAAGAATTATCGTATTTTACGGCTTATAAGACGCTGCACCTTGGAAGACGCACCCTGATTTTGGAAAGAAATTTCTAAGAAAAAAAGAAAAAAACTGACCACCAAAACATTTTCATTTCAGTCATTTTCACACAAGAGCACACTCACTATTAATTATCTTCACTCACCACTGCCCATCAGCCATTCATATTTTCTAGTGTTTGTATGCGATATTATAAGTAAATAGTTTTGATGAATTCACCATGGGTTATAATTTCCAGGACTGAAAAAAGCTTGTGATACGTGTGACAGCCTGGTGGTAAATGATACATCAACACTAGCATACGATAGGTGGCATTGTTGACGCCAATCTGCCAAGGTGAAAGTTGCCGCGGAACGGTTCCCGCCAGTCTTGGCGGCAGTCTCATTCCAACATAAGTCTTGGAAAACGCACTAGTATTTTTCGGGGTATTTTTTAGGAAAAAAAAGTGCGTCTTATAAGCTGTAAAATACGGTACCTATGTCACGGCTGGTTCCAAACAAACAGTGTGACTTCATTTTTCATGTGGTAAGAGTTAAGAAAGAATTTAATCTAGTCTCGTCTAGTCTACACTGATGCCTTTTACTGAAGCCCTTGAGGCCCAGAACGTAATTTCCATTGTAATTTGGGTACCATTAGACGATTTTTAGTGAAAATAAGCAATTTTTATAGCTATGACCTGTTTAGTATCCTTGTCCACTAACTAATTTGGTATATCAAATGACTTTTCTTAATTTCATGGCTAGACAACATACAATTTCATATAGCAAAGGAAAGATCTGGCGTGAAGAGGTTAAGGCCTGCCACCACCACCACCTACCTCTAGGATGGCAGTGCGTAGTTCGTTCACCAAGCTGCGGCACACGGCACACCTCACCACCTGCAACGGCACGAGTGAACGAATGAACGAACGAACAACAAATATTTCTGAAGCTGAAACGAAAGATCATGAAATGCTACTGGGATTAATATTTGGTGAAAGTTAGAGGGAAACTGAATTCCTAAAAGATCATACTAAGCCATTGGATGTCTTAATTAAATATTGATCCTAAAACAATACTTTCTTGATACCTTCATATCATACACATAAGCTTACTTTTGTATGAGACCAGCATAAATATTTTGAGCTGGAGATGCTCTACATTGTTCACTACAAAAATGCTACTTTTTTTTTCATCCATAAGGCCTTCTCATAAATGTATGGGGTGGCACAAAATAGTAATGATAATAAACAATAAGTATGGTGCAAGGATGTGGTGTCCCTGAAAGGCAAAAACTAAAGGGAAAAGTAGATACAGAGACATGACCACATGAGTACAGCTTAGGTCCTGTATGCTACAACTAAGTCAATCTAACTTAGTATATATCACCAGATAGCTACTTTTACCATAAATTTGTTTACAATTCTATAGCAGCATTATAGTCAATACTGAGACTGGTTAGGAGGGGGACGTCAGGAGGTTGTTGCTTCTTTATACCTTTGACTTTGGAGGCTTTGAGGCCGAGACACAGCTCACCAGGACAGCCGTCAGGATCAGCACCCGCACAACTCCTCCTCTGCTGGCCATGTTCTTATCCTGCAGAGAAAGCAAATACAATAATAAATAAATAAATAAATAATAATAAAATATATTATTATATATATATTATATATATATATTTATATAATTATATATTATAATAATATTTATATATATATATATTATATATTATATACTATATATATTATTATTATATATAATATATATATATATATATGATATATAATATATATCTCTATATATATATATATCTATAAAAAAATATAAATAAATAAAATATATATATATATATATATATATATATATTTATATATATATATATATATATATATATATATATATATATATATATATATATATATATATATATACACGGCATAATGTGGGTATATGTACAGTTTAAACCAATTCATGGTCTTAAGTATCCTGATAGTTTCGTTCTCATCTTAAGGGGTATTTCTAACCCCAACAACAGCCGTCGGAAATTAAAAATAAAACAAGGGGGGTCTGGAGGGGCGAAACCCCCCAGTGAGGTTAGGTTGCGTAACCAATGCCCAGGTTATGTTAGTTAACTGGCAGGGGGTCTGGGGGATGCCTGGATAGTATTGGTCAATAGGGAGTACTGGTTGAAACTGCAGTTACCGGCCACCGTATCTCTAGCCACAGCGTCTATAGATACGGACACTTATCTCCAGCCGTGGTGTTGATGGACCAAGATCTATAGACTTTTAAAGTATATAGTATGTTTATTCACCTTGCTGATGAGCATGGATCGGTGCCGCGGCGTAAATAAGCAGCACTATAGACAAGTGGATCAGAACAGTTTCTTGACGATGGATTACACATATTTCTGATCGCTCAACATTGCAGTGGATTAATGTACTGGTTTATGCCAATAAGCATCACCTGTTTACCTACGGGAGGGGAGGAAGGAGGCGTACGAGTGGCTGCGGGATAGGACGGCAATGTGTTCAGGTGACGAGGTAGCCAGCTATCAGCGGAAGTTCAGGTAACCCACAAGGCCACAACACGATCCAGGTGTTCCTCCACGTGTCGGCCTGTCGCTCGGCCACGTCTGACAGGTGTTTTTGCTCGTACAGAGATGTGTTGATATCTACTCTAGATTATAACTACACGTCAATGAGATATTTGTATGTCGTAGAAATATTTTGTGGCTGTTAAAGTATTATTAGGAGTGTGTATGATGAAAGTCATTGAGGAATAAGAGAGATAAGGTGTGTTGTTTACTACGCGTCTGGCAGGGCAGTGACAGCTGTGGTCCTTGGCGCGCCAGCTGAAAACTGACACTATTCTCACAGATGTCTTCTATATGCAGGTTTATTCACCCTCTGGACATTTATGAAATTCACCATAGGCTTTCTGATCATACACTCATCACATCATACTCACATCATACTCCACTCATGACCTTAAACATGTTATTCATTGTATCGTGACACTACCTATATTATAGTTTTCTCCACTCTCCTCAAAACTCAGTATTTCAGTGTTGGGATAATTTTAGTGGCTCCTCGCCACCTATGTGATGGAGTGGTCCTCTCCACCCCTAGCCAAGATGCCCAAAGGCCCAATGAGCCCCCTCCACTGGTATGGAACAATACAAATGGTCCCAACACTTATACAAATAGGAATAACCCCACCATGGGCGTACAACAAAATGTAGATCAGGCTAATTTTTTTAAGTACATGGTGGAGAAACTCTCAGTCCACAATCAACCGTCTAGTTCTAGTAGAACGAAGTCCCGGAGAGAAACACCTCTCTCCCAATGCCAGGGAGAAACGGTATACATAGGCACCGTCCGACCCCCGACACCGGGACAAAAATTGCTCACGTAGGTCCCCAAGGCTAGACACTCGACCAGCAAGTGCCGCACAGTTAAGGGGACCAAGCAATCGTCACAGTAATGAAGGTGGCCCCCCTCCATGAGAAATACATGTGTATATAAAGTATGACCAATACGCAATCGTGCCAAGGCAGTCTCCGACCTCCGGGAGAGACCGCAGTAGTGTAGCTGAGGGGAGTAATAGGGTATCATGATAAGGTAAAGTACTCCTTATCAAAACTTGTTGCTTTCATGTTTCCCGCGCAAAGTTAATATTTTTTTCGTTTTAGCCCGCTTGGCTTATTTCATCAATCCTCACATATATGGATACAATATTTGCGTTTTATAGGATAAGATAATCATAAACAATCATATTTATGGTCGATTCTTATTATTTTAGTTAATGATCATAACAAAATAATAGGGAACCATCGTAAACGCTTTGTTGTGAAAAGTGACCACATGTGCCACAGCTGATCGGCGACGGCGTTATTTACCTTATTTACTGCTGATGGTGAGGCAAAGGTGTGTGTTTCGTGAGTGAGTGGAATACTGAGTTGTGCAGGGTTTGGCAGGGTAGGTGTGGAGGGGTTGGCAGGGTAGGTGTGGAGGGATTGGCAGGGTAGGTGTATAGGAGTTGCGAGGATATTTGTGCATGAGTCTGCAGGGTAAGAATGCAGAGATTGGTAATGTAGATGGAGAGAGATTGGCAGGGTAGGTGGGTAGGGATTGGTATATGTATGTGCTGAGGTTAGCAGAGTAGGTTTGCAAGGTTAGATGTAAGTGAGCAGAGGTTGATAAGGTGGATGTGCAGACGCGATCTAAATTGAACCCTTCGTTGCAAGGCCACCCATGCCTCACGGTTTACGGTCATTTCGCCCACATGCAAGAGTCAATTCGCCAACACGTTCCATGTCACGTCCACTGAGCAGTTAACAAGTGAGAGGTAAATGAACCACCAGTAACCTTGGGCGAAATGACGTTTTTTGACGAAATTTTCATTTTTTTTTTTTTTTTTTTTTTTTTTTTTTTTTTTGGTTTGCGCAAAATAAAACTAGCACCATTTGAACAAGCACCTATTGTAGGCCAAGAAAAAGTATTTGGTGTCTGAAAACGAACGTGAAACTCCTCCATAATTACCAAAAGGGGGAAATGTTCAAATGGGAGTGTGGTTTCTGCTCACCTTAATGGATTCTGAGGAACTTTGAATGAGTTTCCGTCGCAAATCACTAGTATCGGAGATAGATACTATAAGATGTTTTTAGTAGCAAGGAGAATGTAATAGGATGATGAAAATGAACTAACCTAACCCCACCTTTATAGACTCGCTAACCTAACTAATCTAACAACCCCACGTTTTAGCCTCGAACTAGAGTCAAATCCTCATTAAAAAGTGTCCGCGGCAATGCAGGTCACAAGAGGAAGAAGAGTGAGGCGCACGTAAACACTTGTCTCTCGCCTCCCTATAAACAACATGTCATATCTCCAAAAGTAATGATTTGCGACGGAAAGTTATTGAGAAAGTTTTCTAGAATCCAATAAGGTAAACATAAACTACTCCCAATTGTGTAGTGAATCCCGGTCCTAGTGTAAAATAATGCCGTAGTATTAAGTAACAGGAACTACCACGAGTAGGTCTCACGGCCTCTTGTAGCTTCCTTATTTTCTTATGTTCTTAGGGGGGACGGTCAGCGCCCCCCAATAAAGTTAGGATTGATAACCAATGGCCAGGTTAGGTTTTTGAACTAGCTAGCTGGGGGTTCGGGCGGTCCCAGCGGGGTCCCAGTCCCAGCATTTAGGTGGGTAAAAATTTGGTAAAACTTCATTGAGAATTCCGGTCGACGACAGTTATATGTAGATTTTAATGTATTTATAATTTCTTTTATTACCTAGTCAGATCATTCTTTCCTCTGAAATTGCTTGTTCTGGGGAAGATCCATCCCCTTTACAATAAAACAAATATGAGTGCCAAAAATAGTCATCAGATTAATGTCCGTATTCGTAGTCACATACCATCATTGTACGTGGTCATTGTTCACTTTTTGTCTTGTCCTAATTAAATCAATAGGTCATGCCAGCTCTGTTGTGATTGCAATAGGAGTACTGTATGATTGCTCTAGTACTTTCCATGGCAGCTACAAGATCAAGTGAATAATTTTGACGGAGTAGAAATGGAACAAAATCATAGCAATTACCACGAGCAACCATGGTATGTGACTACGAATACGAGCATCAATCAGATTAGTTTGCTATAATGATGAGTAATGACGGGGCTAATACTGATCCCTGACAGGGCTAATACTGATCCTTGATGGGGCTAATACTGATCCCTGAGAACCCTACTTGTGATGCGTCCCCATATGTTGCACTGTTAATTTACTCTCCCTAGTAACTAAGCCACATAGTAATCCAATTCAGAGGCACATCTTTAATTCCATGAGCATTTCTTTTACTTGGAAGTCTCTGGCGACGTTATAGACAATAAGAATATTTACTATAATAAGGCTGCAAAATCTGTCAGTTCATAGCAATAAATTCTTACCTAACTATATTTTTACAGGATTGCAGCAAGCTGGTCGACTAAGCCAGCTGAGACGCCTTTGCTCCGGTGGAAACGACGGGAGAAAATGCCTTGTTGTCTGTGTGTCTGAACTTGTGAGGAAGTTCGAGGAGTTCAGTTGACAAGGTAATTCATGACATTTCAAGGTTCCAACACTTATTACAACTGTCAGGCTGGAATGAAAGGAAGATTGACAGGAGGGAAGGGTAACTAACATTAGCCTCACAAATATTTCACCTGTCCAAATGTCAGATTTCTTGACTAAGTAATGTTCCTTTATTGTGGTAGCAATGTATTATGTCTGCCTGACTTTGGCACACAAGGCTGCTTTTATGATTGTTTATTTTATGAAGTTTAGCTAATCTGCCAACCTTTCCTGTAACAAATCACTATTGTTTTCTTAGTTCCTTCACCGCCATTCCCCTACGAAACCAGCAATTCGTTAGTAATGATGAGATGGCTGTCATGCATCTTACATCATGGACCCTTAGTCCATGTTTGCCTGATACGACAGAAGCTAGAAGAGCTTACTAATGTGTCTCCATCTCCTCAGGGTCTCAGGTTGGCTGTCCCTCTGCTGTTCTATCGGAAGGTTACATCACTGTAGAGCCACAGACACAACCTACACCCCACCTGGAGGCCATAACAGGCACAGTAACCCGTACACCAGGAAGCCACCACCCCCTGCCCCACCATGCCACAGAACGAGCACATCGAGCTTCACAGGAAGCGTCATGGCCGCCGCCTCGATTATGAGGAGCGCAAGAGGAAGAAGGAGGCGAGGGCTGGCCATGAGCGGTCGGCCAAAGCACAGAAAATGTTCGGCCTGAGGGCTAAGCTGTACCACAATGAGCGGCGCAATGAGAAGATCCAGATGAAGAAGACCATCAAGGCGCACGAGGAGAAGACGTCGCGGCAGAAGGACAAGGAGGGAGTGCCGGAGGGAGCCGTGCCGTCCTACCTGCTGGACCGTGAGGGACAGACCCGCGCCAAGGTGCTCTCCAACATGATCAAGCAGAAGCGTAAGGAGAAGGCCGGCAAGTGGGACGTGCCCATCCCCAAGGTGAGGGCGCAGTCCGAGGCCGAGGTGTTCCGGGTGATCAAGTCCGGCAAGCGCAAGCAGAAGCAGTGGAAACGCATGGTGACCAAAGTGACCTTCGTGGGCGAGAATTTCACCCGCAAGCCACCCAAGTTTGAGAGGTTCATCCGGCCCATGGCGCTGCGCTTCAAAAAGGCCCACGTGACACACCCAGAGCTGAAGGCCACGTTTTGCCTCCCCATCATTGGCGTCAAGAAGAACCCCAGCTCCACCATGTACACCTCCCTGGGCGTGGTCACCAAGGGCACCGTCATTGAGGTCAACATCAGTGAGCTAGGACTTGTAACGCAGAGTGGCAAGGTGGTGTGGGGCAAATACGCCCAAGTGACCAACAACCCAGAGAATGACGGTTGTATCAATGCTGTGCTGCTGGTGTGAAGGGAGCCACAGGGGTGTTCCTCCCCTCTGTGCTGCTGGTGTGAATGCAGCCACAGGGGTGTTCCTCCCTTGGTGGTGATGAGTCATGGATATTATTGCTTATGCCAATTGAATTTCTATTTTGGAATAAAATTAAGACAAAATGCTCATATTTTACCTGAACCAAATTTGCCTCAAGTGGTTTCTAATCTGGCTCGGTGTTTGTAGATTCCTGTTCTTGGGATTTTCTCTGAATGGAGGCCGTGTCCTGTCCTGTCCTGTCTGTCCTGTCTGTCCTGTCCTGTCCTGTCCTGTCCTGTCCTGTCCTGTCTGTCCTGTCCTGTCCTGTCCTGTCTGTCCTGTCCTGTCCTGTCCTGTCCTGTGTGTGTGTGTGTACGCCTCATTTCTTTGTTCTGGGCTGCTTCCTAAACTTTCATTAACCTTTACTTTGTATTAAGGGTGGGTGAATGATAAAATATTGTAGTCTGTAGTAATATGAATGCTCATACACAAGTTTTATCTTTGCTTTAGTTTAACAAAAAGGAGACATTAATGTATTAAAAAGAAATGCAGACATGGAAAGTTTAGCATGTCCAGTACTTAGGAAGAAAGAATGACAATGACAGGCAACAACCAGAGATGAATTTGGCTCCTGGAGAGTAGGTAAGAAAGTGAAATCACAAAGATGTACAAGAATAGAGGCTTGGCTTGTGAGAGAACTAACCATCTGAACAATTTGTAATATTACTTTATCTAATGAACTACAGTAAAACATCTCATATCCGGACTGATTGGGCCAAGGAGTGGTCCGAGTAATGCAAGGATCCGAATAATGGGGGGATATGTAAAAAAAGAAAAAAAAAAAAGGAAATTTCGACCCCCTAAAAAAAAAAAATTCTAGGTGTATAATATAGCTAGGAAATTTCGACCCCTAAAAAAAAAAAAAAAATTCTAGGCGTATGTATAGCTAGGAAATTTCGACCCCTAAAAAAAAAAAAAAAAAAAAAAAAAAAATTCTAGGTGTATAACTATAGCTAGGAAATTTCGACCCCCTAAAAAAAAAAAAAAAAAAAAAAAAAAAAAATTTAGGCGTATGTATAGCTAGGAAATTTCGACCCCTAAAAAAAAAAAAAAATTAGGTCCGAATAATGAGGGTCTGAATACGAGAGGTTTTACTGTATTATGATGCCCATTCTACAGCAGTCCCTCAAACTAGTAGTCAGAACAGAAGAGTCTCCAATTACTCGTGCACTTCACTCCTGTTACATAAGAACATAAGACAATAAGGAAGCTACAAAAGGCCATGAGACTTACACGAGGTAGTTCCTGTTACTTAACACTACCTACATCCACCTTTCATCCCCATCCATGAATTTATCTAGCCTCCTTTTAAAGCTCTCTTATGACTCCGCACTAACTACCTGTCTAGTGAGTCCATTCTATTCCATTCCCATTCCATTCATCCATTCCTGTTTTCTCCATCCCTCCTCTTTCTCCGTCACTGCAACCCTGTCCTACGTTTACAGGAGGGGGATGCCTTTCCTCCCACATTATGGCCATATAGTAGGGGAGAGCGGGGCAGGTTGCATCATTGCCTCTAACTCACATCTTATCACACGTACATCGTCTTAATACTACTACTACTACTACTACTACTACTACTACTATAAACTACTACTACTACTACTACTATAAACTACTACTACTACTGCTATAAACTACTACTACTACTACTATAAACTACTACTACTACTACTATAAACTACTACTACTACTACTACTATAAACTACTACTACTACTACAACAACAATAATAATAATAAAAAAAAGTTAATGCGAGTTAGGCAATGATGCAACCTGGCCCGCTCTCCCCTACATAGCATTCATTCCTCCCTTGGTTGTCCTTGCCATCACATTCCCTGCCATTCATTCTAAGGAAGCAAACCATGCCAGGGAGTAGTTCAGTCCGTCCCCTGTAACATTTGAAACATTTTGAAATATTTAAATCAGTTCAGTTCAGTTGTGGGTCGGGAGTCGGACCTTTTTCATCGGCACTCCCTGACGTGTTTCTTCTTGCTGTCTGGGTCTTTAATTAGTTGTCTTCTCTTATTCTATCTTATTAGTTTCTTTCTTTTTCTTTCTTAATAATAATAGCCGCATAAATAAACAGATATAGCAAACATTCCTTACATATGGCTTGCACCACAAATGAATAGTTCCGGTGTTCTGCTGGAGATGCTGAAGCCAGGAGGACGCGGAATTATGTAAGGCAGAACTGAATGAGCTAAAACAACTATGGAAAATAAGAAAAGTTGTCAATATAGCACCCATTATAGAGACCCATATATCCACTGAAAATATTTCTGAACCGTCGAGTGGCCTAAGAACACCTACATATGCTGCCCATTAACTCTGCCTTCGATTGCGAGTGTATCGGAGGACACAGGGGGGCGGCATGAGCCTCTAATCACAGGTGTCACTATAAAAATCCTGCCTGCGCCACCACGGGCGGGCTTAAGAAATCATTATTTATTTATCTATATAGCTATACAGCCATTTTCATCTATTTTCGGGTTTTTGCATCGATATTCTCCCCATCTACCTTTGTTCAGCCTTGCATAGAGCCGGTAATCCCGTATTATAAGGGCAGTAATGAACCACACAGCCGTATACCAGCCCCGGGTCAACAAACGATGACGTCACAAGCCCTGTGCCGTCACAGCCACGGCGGCTTGCCGACGGCTGCCAGGCTCCTTTTCCCTTCATTAATCTTATAACATCAAATACATCAAATAATGAACAAGTCAACACGGATAAAGTAAAATAATAATAAATAGGACACAATAAGCCTAAAAAATCAATGAAATATTGAAGAAATAATGAAATATCCCGTATCAAAATATGGCCGAAAAACCCTCAAATTTACCACTACCAAAATCGACTTTTTAACGCAGCTCTTATAATTCGTGAAAAAAAAGAGCAAATAGTGTATGATGAGTGCATCTTATAAACATTAACAGATCGGAGTTTGGTGTTGAAACCGAGGAGCAATATATGTTCTGTTTTTTCAATAATTTTACCCTTTCAACCACTCGGTCAGCTGTATTATTTCACTAAACATGTAAAAAACCCGTCGCCTAGACACACACAAACACACAGCGACTGTAAGGATGGCTAAGGGGACACAAATAACCTCACCGCTCAAGTAGAAGAGAGACTAAGGTACAGTAAAAAATATAAACAAAACCACACTCAAAACTATAAAACAAAATATACCCAACAAGCCAAAGAAGAATACAAAAAACGATGCGGAAATATCGAAATATATTAAAATACACAAAAATCCTCCTCTATATGATGTAGAAAAATAATTATCAACATAATATCGCAAAAATTTACGGTGTTACTAAACGATTGAATCGTATTTCTTTTACGAAGGCCTTAAGTATCGCACACTTTGTATGGGAAGTCATAAAAGAAGCTGGCGTTTTCAATATGGCTAAAAATCCAAATGGGGTTCCCCAAATAAAAAAGCTAATTTTTTTTTAAATACGTATCGGCACCTCTCCTAGGAAAGGGATT
The DNA here is from genome assembly GCA_016584305.1 of Chionoecetes opilio. Classification (NCBI taxonomy): domain Eukaryota; kingdom Metazoa; phylum Arthropoda; class Malacostraca; order Decapoda; family Majidae; genus Chionoecetes; species Chionoecetes opilio. The sequence continues at coordinate 312,594 of JACEEZ010008198.1, forward strand.
CCCTTTACCCAATAGGGGCCCTTTGCTCGGGTCTCGGCCAATCAGCTTTTCAGTAACCGCGGGCGGCCAATAGGCCCCCCAGATACATTTATCCCCGATATACAGACGTTTTACTCGAAACAAAAAATTTTTTCCCTTAAATCCTTTATTTATGGCATATTCGTGATAATAGAGTTTTTCTAGTGTCATATAGGTGGGACTCAATTACCCCCCTATTAGTCTTTCATCGTCAATTCACCCTAAAAATAAATGATGTTTTTTATTTTCACCCGGTAATGGTGTTTATAAAAAAGGGGTTGGGGCTGTTTGCTGTGAAACCCAGCAGAGGCAAAAAGCACGCTAATGGGAAAAAAATGGGGTTTTTCTGGTTCAAAACTTTCCGGTATTAAAAAACAAGCCTTTTTTTTATTAATAGATTTTGATGTGTGTGTGCCTCACTAAAACTTCTTGGTCTAAATCCCCGTTTTTTTAAAAAGGGGGCGAGGCGTAGTGCAAAAAAAAAGGGGGGGGGAAGGGGGGCTAAAGAGTAGGAAGTATTTTAAAATTTGTCCCTTTTAACTACGGTAGAATGAAGTAGTAGACAACGTACCGTAGATGATGACTTTTACGTACCTAATGAAGCACAAAAATTTTAACACCCGAAAACCCCAGGGGGAACTTTTTTTTGGCGCCAAGAAGGCGGGTAGGGGAAGGGGCGAAGAGGGGGTTACAAAGGGGGGGGGGTTAGGAGGTAACAAGCGGGAGGAGAGAGAGCAAATGGCCTTTTTAAAGTCCCTGTTAATATGTCTGTATAGTATAGGTTTCTTGCTTCTTGTGGTGAAGAAACCCCTTCACCCCCGATCTTTCCTTTGGTATATAAAATCGTCTGTTGTACTAAAAATTACGAAAAGTGCAAATTTTCCCAAAATTAACTAGGGGAAAAAGGATACAAACGGTTTCCCAAGGGAAAAATTTTTTTATTTTCCCCTCTTTTGTTAAGCCTCCTAATAGGGGGGGGGCTTGTGCGCCCCCCCCCCCCCCCCCTCTCTCTTTTCTCTCTTCTCTCTCTCTCTCTCTCCTCCCCTTTCCTCCTTTCCTTTTTCTCCTCTTTCTCTCTCTCTTATTAAAAAAAAGATAGAAAAAGCGAAATAGAAAAAATGAGATGAACAATGAAAATTTCCAATATTTTAAAAAAAGGGGGGGGGAGGGCCTGGGGCCCCCCCGGCCCGGGAAGGAGAGAGAGAGAGAGAGAGAGAGAGAGAGGAGGAAGGGAGGAAGAAGAGAGAGAGAGAGAGAGAGAGGAGGAGAGAGAGAGAGAGAGAGGGAAGAGAGAAGGGAGGGAAGGGGGAGGGAGAGAGAGAGACAGAGAGAGAGAGAGAGAGAGAAGAGAGAGGAGAGGAGAGAGAAGAGAGAGAGAGAGAAGAGAGAGAGAGAGAGAAGACAAAGAAAAAGGGAAAAGAAAGAAGGGAGGAAGAAGAGGAAAGAAAAAAGGAAAAGAAGGAGAAGGGGAAGAAGGAGAGAGTAAAGAAACAGGTGAAAAAAGGAGAGGGAAGAAGGAAAAGGGAAAAAAGGAGAGGAAAAAGGAAATGAAGGAAGAGGGGGAAAGAAGAAGGAAGAAAGGGGGAAGAAAAGAAAAGGGAAAAGTAAAAAAGAAGTGAAAAAGAAAATTTAAACCCCCAATGAAAAAAGGAAGGGGGGGAAAGAAAAAAAAAGGGAAAAACCCCTTCCCCCCCCTTTTCCCCTTCCCTTTCCTCCTTTCCCCTCCCCCCCTTTTTTTTTCTCCCCCCTTTTATTTTTTTTTTTTTTTCCCCCCCCCTTTTCCCTACCCCCCCCCCTCTCTCTCTTCTCTCTCTCTTCTCTCCCCTCTCTCTCTCTCTTCTCTTCTCTCTCTCTTCTCTCTCTCTCTCTTCTCTCCTCTTCTCTCTCCCCCCCTCTTTTTTCCCTCTTTTCCCTCTCTCCTTTTCTCTTTTTCTTTTCCCCCTTTTCTTTCCTTTTCTTTTTTTGGGGGTTTGGGGGTTTGGTGCAACAATTTTTTAAAACCCCCCCACCTTTCTTTCTTTCTTTTCTTTCTTTTTTATTTTTACTCCCCACACACCTTTCTTTCCTCTTTCCTCCCTCTCTCTTCTCTTCCCTCTCCCTCCCCTTTTTTCCCCCTTTCTCCCCTTCTCCTTTTCCCTCCTCCCTCCCTCGTCAAATCTCTCTCTCTACCTCTTCTCTCCTCTGCTTTTCTCTCTTTCCCCTTCTCTCCTTCTCTCTCCCTCTCCTCTCTCCTTTCCCCCTCTCCCCTCTCCTCTCTCTCCACAAAAGTTAAATGACATTCTAAATCGCCCTAATTACCCTCTTCTTTTTCCCCCCTCTCCTCCTCCTCCCCTCCTCCCCCTCCTCCTCCCCTCCTCCTCCCCCTCCTCCTCCTCCTCCTCTTCCTCCTGATTCTTACCCCCTTTTATCTTTTTTTCCATATTTTTTTTCATCTTCCCCCCCTCTTTACCCCTACTTTTCTTTTCCCCCCTCCTCCCCTCCTCCTCTTCCTCTTCCCCCTCCCTTTTTCCCTCCCCCTGTATGGGCCATTTTAAAAGACAACCCCCCCTTCGCAACACAGTCTTTTTTAGTCACTTTTATGCTATTAAGGCGGGGGGGCGGGGGGGGGGCGGGGGGGGCGGGGCGGGTGGGGCGGCGCTAAGTACGGGGTTTAAAGAATGTGTTGGGTAAAAAAAATTTCCCCTGTTTATTTTATGTTGACTAAAAAAAAAAGTTTCTGACATTTTTTCCTCTTTTCTTCCTATCTTTCCCCCTCTCTCTCTCTCTTCTTCCTCTCTCTCTCTCTCTTTCCCCTCTCTCTTTCTCTCTCTCTCTCCCCCTTCTCTCTCTCTCTCTCTCCTCTTCTCTCTTTTCTCCTTCCCCTTTTCCTTCTCCCCTCCTCTCAAAATTCCCCTCCTCTTTCCTCTCTCTCTTTATCTCCTCCCATCTCTCATTCTTTCTCTCTTTCTCCCTATTCTCCCTCTCTTTTCTCTTTCTCTTTCCCCCTTTCTCTCTCTCTCTCCCCTCCTCTCTTCTCTCTCTCTCTCCCCTCCTCTCTCTCTCTCTCTTCTCTTCCCCTTCTCTCTCCTCTCTCTCTCTCTCTCTCTCTCTCTTTCCCCTCTTTTCTCTCTCTCCTCTCTCTCTTTCTCCCTCTTCTCTCTCTCCCCTCTTCTCTCTCCTCTCTCTCTTTTCTCTCCCTCTTTTTTTTTTCTCTCTCTCTCTTTTTTTTTTTTCCCCCCCCCCCCTCCCCCAGTTTTAAAGGGGCCCCCAAAAAACCACCCAGTCAGGAACAGTTTTCGAATTAAGTGTCAGCAGACCGGAAAAAGCAAACGGATGGAAGAAAGGGGGGAGGAAAAACAGGGCGAACGACGAGAAGACTGGAGGGAAAGATAAAACTGAAGGCAGGAAGAAAAGGATTCACACGAAACATAGGAAGGAGTAATAGGGATTAAAAACTAGGAAGAGGGAATAGGGGGGTAAATACATAGAAAATGGGGTAAAGGGGTAAATACATAGGAAGATGGGGTAAATAGGGAGTAAATACATAGGAAAGGGAGTAAATAGGGGGGTAAAAAATAGGGAGAGGAGTAAATAGGGAGAAAACATGGAAGAGGGGGTAAATAGGGAGTAAATACATAGGAAGATGGGGTAAAAGGGAGAAAAACAAGGGAAAATGGAGTAAATAGGGAATAAATACATAGGAAAAAGTAAAAAGGGAGTAAAAAATAGGGAAAGGGGGTAAATAGGGAGTAAAAACATGGAAGATGGAGTAAAAAGGGGTAAACATAGGGAAAAGGAGTAAAAAGGGGGTAAATCATAGGAAAGGGTAAATAGGGGGTAAAAACATAGGAAGAGGAGAAATAGGGGGTAATAATGGGGAGGAGTAAAAGGGAGTAAAACTGGGAAAAGGGGGTAAAAAGGGAGTAAATCATAGGGAAAATGGAGAAATAGGGAGAAAAACATAGGAAAAGGAGTAAATAAGGGGGTAAATACCTGGTAGATGGGGTAAAAAAGGGGGAAAACTAGGAAAAGGGAGTAAAAAGGGAGTAAATACATAAAGAGGGAGTAAATGGGGTAAATACATAGGGAGGATAAATAGGGGTAAAACTAGGGAAAATGGGTAAATAGATAAATACATAGGAAAAATGGGGTAAATAGGGGGTAAATACAAGGGAAAGGTAGGAATACAAAGGGTGAAAAGAAAGGGAAGGAAGGAAAAGGGAGAGGAAAGGATGGGTGGATTTAAAAGGGGCTATACAGGAAAAGAAAAAAGACTCCTTCTCCTCTCTCTCTCTCTTCTCTCTCTCTCCTGTCTCTCTCTTCTCTCTCTCCGTTAAACATAACGAAAGAAAAAAGACAAAAAAATAAATAAAATAAAAAAGAGTTTAAACTTTCATAAATCTTACATCGTGTCAAAAACCCTCGCCCTTTCTTTATAATTTTTAATAGAGAGAGAAAAAATAAAAGGGGAAAAGCGGAAGGCGAGAAGATTATAAGCAGAGAAAAGATATAAAAAAAATAGTACACAATATCCCCCAAAAATAATCAAAACCTTCTGAAAAGTGTCGATCCTAATTTTTTAAAAACTGAAGCTTGTTTTGGGACTTTATGTGTGTGTGTGTGTGGTGTCTGTGTGTGTTATTCCTCAGGGTTTGCCCCGCAGCTGGCTCGCGATCGCCAGTTTTTCACCCTCTCATGCGAGCTTGGAGCTCATTTTACCCATCTTTGGGCAATGCTGGGACCCCACCCAAAAACACACCCCCCCCCCCTTCTCAAAGGGGGGCAGTAAAAGCCAGAAATTTTTCATTTAAAAAACCCCGGGGGCAGGGATTTGAACCGCCTACCCACATAAGGGGGGGGCCCCCACGTTATCAACCGACCATCGCGCGTGTGGTGTGTTTTGTGTGTGTGTTGCGGTCTGGTCATGTCTGTGTCTGTGTCTGTGTCGGGGTCTGTGTTGTTGTGTGTGTGTTTGTGGGTTTTTGTGGTGGTTGTGTGTGTGTGTGGTGTGCGATGCCCCCCAACCATCTTCTGACAGGAATAAAGAGTTGGAAAAAAGTCAGAAACTTGTGGGGGTTTAAAATTGTTACTTTTAAAATCTTGACTTTCCCTCCCTTACCTCTGTCTGTCTTCGTTACCTGTCGTCTGTTGTCTACCGTTGTCTGTCTACCTGCCTTTCTTGCCGTTCCATTTCCCGTTGTTTTGTTGTTGTTGTTTTTATTATTGTTGTTATTGTTTTAAAAGTTCTGTTATATTGGATCCCAATTTTTCATACCTAAACACAAAACACACACACACACACACACACATAGGACCACACCGTCACGATGGTCCAGTGGATAGGGCGCTGGTGTACCCTTCTGTGGTTAGCCGGTTCGTATCCTCGCTCGCTCATGGGGATTTTTCACTAAAAAAATTTTGGGCGTTACGTCCCCCTTGACAAGGGATGGGGGGGTGCGGGGTGTGAGGTCCCAGCTTTCCAAAGATCGGGAATATGGCCCAAGGTCGCTCCACGGGGTGAAACTGGTGACGCGAGCCATCCGCGTGGACAAAACCCGGTGAAGAAGACGACACACACCTAATTCATAGACAAAAGGCATAGCAAAGAGAGAGAGAGAGAGAGAGAGAGAGAGAGAGAGAGAGAGAGAGAGAGAGTAAAAAAAAATGCTTATTCAATATACAAGAAATTATTTTCCTCCATAACACCTCTGATCGTAACTCAAAATTAATATACAAGTAAAATACATCAAAACCCCAAAAACCAAAAAGATAAAGCACTTTCTGACCCGACAAAACACAAAAGGTAAAAAAACACACAAAAAGGGAAAAAAACCCCCAAAAGGTAAACAAACACCCAAAAAAGGTAAACAAACACACAAAAAGGTAAACAAACACACAAAAAGGTAAACAAACACCCAAAAAGGTAAACAAACACCCAAAAAGGTAAACAAACACCCAAAAAGGTAAACAAACACAAAAAAGGTAAACAAACACCAAAAAGGTAAACAAACACACAAAAAGGTAAACAAACCCCACAAAAAGGGTAAACAAACCCCAAAAAGGTAAACAAACACCCAAAAAGGTAACACAACACCCAAAAGGTAAACAAACACCCAAAAAGGTAAACAAACACACAAAAGGTAAACAAACACACAAAAAGGTAAACAAACACCCAAACAAGGTAAAAACACCCAAAAAGGTAAACAAACACCCAAAAAGGTAAACAAAACCCCAAAAGTAAACAACACCCAAAAAGGTAAACAAACACCCATAAAGGTAAACAAACACCCAAAAAGGTAAACAAACACCCAAAAAGGTAAACAAACACACAAAAAGGTAAACAAACACACAAACCTCATTTCTCGACTTTTCTTTGAAGTGGTTTGCACAGAGAGAGAGAGAGAGAGAGAGAGAGAGAGAGAGAGAGAGAGAGAGAGAGAGAGAGAGAGAGAGAGAGAGAGAGAGAGAGAGAGAGAGAGAGAGAGAGAGAGAGAGAGATGAGAGAGAGAGAGAGAGAGACTTGAAGTCAGGAAAACAATAAAAAGAGGAAAGAATGAGGAGAAAAAAGAAGAAAATGCCAAGAAAAAATAAAGGGAATGAAGAGAATTTGAAGCCAGAGAAAGAGGAAGAGGAGGAGAAAAGAAAAGGAAAAGAAAAAAAAGGAAAGAGGAGGAGGAGGAGGAGGAGGAGGAGGAGGAGGAGGACGAGGAGGACGAGGAGGAGAAGGACAGCTGGAGTATTATAGATGAAAAAATCCCAAGGCCCAGAAATATAGACGATAGAACGGGATCGTATTTCAGAAGTGTTGGATGCGATTTCATGGGATTAAATCATGTTATATATTATGATATGGACCTGGAGAGAGTGGAAGGAGGAGGAGGAGGGTGAGGAGGAGGAGGAGGAGAAGGGAGGAGGAAGGATGGCGAGGAGGAGAGGAGGAGGGCGAGAGGAGGAGAGAGGAGGAGAAGGAGGAGGAGGAGAGGAGGAGGAGGAGAGAAAGGAGAGGAGGGGAGGAGGAGTGCATGGAGGAGGAGGAAGGAGGAGGAGGAGGAGGAGAGGAGTAGAAGGAGAAAGGGAGGAGTAGGAGTAGGAGGAGGTGAGAGGAGAGGAGGAGGTAGGAGGAGGATTAGGAGTAGGAGGAGGGAGTAATGGAGTAGGAGGAGGAGGGGAGGAGGAGGAGGAGTAGAGGGAGGAGGAGGAGGAGGAGGGAGGTGTTTGATAACGAAAAGAATGTAAGCAAAAATAAAGAATAAAAAGATGAGAAAGCAGAGATATAAATGTTGGAATAAAGTTTTAGAGAACCACAATACTAAAGAAAGAAAAAGAGAGAAGAGAGAGATAGAGAGAGAGAAAAAGAGAGAGATAAAAAAGTGAGAAGGTAAATTAATATCAAGTAGTATCAGTAGAGGTAAGTAGTAGGGATGAAAAGCGGGTAAATATGATAGGAAAGAGGGTGGGAAGGAAAGAAAAAAGCGGAAGGAAGGAGAGGAAGAAGGAAGGACGGGGAAGGAAGGAAGAAAGAAGAACAACAAAAAGAAGAAAAGGAAGAAAAAAAAAACGGCCACCACAAAAAAAAAAAGAAGACATTTTAAAGAAAACACGAAGAAAATCAATTCGTTTTTGTTACATTCCATAGTCCCTCTCTCTCGTTCTTTCTTCTCTCTGCTCTCTCTCTCTCCTCCTCCATCTCTCTCCTCTTCTCTCCTCCTATCTCAATCTCTCTCTCTCTCTCTCTTTTATCTCTCTCTCGCTCTCTCTCTCTCTCTCTCTCATCATCTCTCGCTCTCACATCTCTCTCCCCCTCTCTCTCTCCTCTCTCTGTCTCTCGCTCTCTCTCTCATCTCCACACTCTCCTCTCTCGCCCAGTAATCAGGAGTTACAAATTTCCTGAAAATTCTGTTAATAAAGGAACTATACGAGGCTAGAGAGAGAGAGAGAGGGAGAGAGAGAGAGAGAGAGAAGAGAGGAGGAGAGAGAGAGAGAGAGAGAGAGAGAGAGAGAGAGAGGAGAGAGAGAGAGAGGAGTAGAGAGAGAAAAAAAAATGCTTATTCAAATTCCTCACTTCGGCATCTCAAATATGAGCATCAAAAAGAGCATATGAACAAAATATGATGAAGGAAGTGCAAAAGAGAACAAAAAATATAATATTCGGTTTAAACTGCTCAGAAGAAAATGTAATAGTATAGGCCTAGAAATTATTGAGCTAAAATTTATCTATACATTATCTAGTGTAAAACCCTAAGGCCTTAGGCTATATTGCCTATGTATTTTAACCCCTTCAAGCCCAGATCTTTCCTTTACTATATAAAATCGTCTGTTGTCAGCCATAAAATTACGAAAAGTCACTGAATATACCAAATGAGTTAGTGGACAAGGATACTAAACAGGTCATAGCTATAAAACATTGCTTATAGTCACTAAAAATCGTCTAATGGCACTCAAATGACAATGAAAATTACGTTCTGGGCCTTAAGGGGTTAACGTTTGAATAAAGAAATAAAGAGAGAGAGAGAGAGAGAGAGAGAGAGAGAGAGAGAGAGAGAGAGAGAGAGAGAGAGAGAGAGAGAGAGAGAGAGAGAGAGAGAGAGAGAGAGAGAAGAGAGAGAGAGAGAGAGAGAGAGAGAGAGAAGAGAGAGGAGGAAGATAAGATAATACTTTGATCCTATCTAGACACTTTGCAAGTACCAACTACAAGGGTTATTAACTATACAAAGCCACAACCACGCCAGGACGAACTTGGTGGACCTCGACCGCTGACCGAGAGAGAGAGAGAGAGAGAGAGAGAGAGAGAGAGAGAGAGAGAGAGAGAGAGAGAGAGAGAGAGAGAGATAGAGGAAGAAACTATGCAGAAAAAGGAAAACATGAAACTTTGAAGAAAAAAAATTTAAGAAAAAAGAGCAAGAGAATTGAATAGAAAATTACAAAGAGGGAGGGAGAGAGGGGAAAGGGAACAACAAAAGAAAAAAGAGAGGGGAAAAATACAAAAAGAGGGGACAGGGAGGAGGAGGGAGGGGCAGTAGGTGTATTGGCATGAGTGTAAATTTGGTTTATTTTTCCCCTTTTTTTCCCCTCAAGTACCGGCGGCCCATTTGCATCTCTACGAGGGGAAAATTAACCCTCTACCCCCCCCCTCCCTCCTCCTCCTCTCCCATCACCAAGCAAGAAATTTAATTAAGACAATCACCTAGAGGTCGTTATGGCTTCTCCTTACCCTCCCCACCCCCCTTTTCCCCTCCCCTCCCCCTATTTTCCCCTCCCCCCTTCCCTCCCCTTCCCCCTCCCCTCCCCTACCCTCCAACCTCCCCTCCTTCTCTCTCCTTCCTGTTGTGTTCAGTATTTTAAAGCAAATAAAAAGATCAAATATATATCTATAACATCTGGAATTTTTCTCCTAAAGGTCTGGTTTGTTTTGGTGGCATTGTTAAGCATGTGTGTGTGTGTGTGTGTATGTGTGTGTGGGTGGGTGTGTGTATGTGTGTGTGGGTGGGTGGTGTATGTGTGTTGGTGGGTGTGTGGTGTATGTTGTGTGTGGGTGGGTGTGTGGTATGTGTGTGTGGGTGGGTGTGTGTAATGTGTGTGTATGTGTGTGTGTGGTGTGTGGGTGTATGTGTGTGTTGGTGTGTGAGAGAGAGACGAGAGAGGGAGGAGAGAGAGAGAGAGAGAGAGTAGAGAGAGAGAGAGACGAGAAGTAGAGAGAGGAGAGAGAGAGAGAGAGAGAGAGAGAGAGAGAGAGAGAGAGAGAGAGATAACTCAGGCTTTTCTGGGTTTTCTCAATAAATTAGTAGGACATAACCTACCCTTGGTGAACCCATGTTGCCCATCATTTACCAAACTTTGCTTTTCTAAATGCTCTGTAATTTTTTTGCAATAGCAGATTCCAATAATTTACCTACCACTGAAGTCTGACTAACGGGTTGATCTGATATTAATTTGACATTAACACCATCTTAACACCCCTTCTAATAATGATGTAATAATATAGATAATAGAAACAAGAAACAACGATGATAACAACAATAATAATAATTACAAAGACATCCACACAACCCCAACCCTCTCTTAGAGTACACACCCTACACACACACACACACACACATATACCACACACACACACACACATACTCTACACACACACACATCACAAAGTACAAACACATCTCACAAGTAGTGGTAGTATGGTAGCAATTGTGTGGTGTTTGATATGGTAGTTGCATGGCAGTGGTGGTTAGGTGATAGTGGTTATGGTAGGTAGCAATTGTGTGGTGTTTGGTATGGTAGTTGCGTGGCAGTGGTGGTTAGGTGGTAGTGGTTATGATAGTGGTAGTCATGGAGCATTGTTTGGTGTTTTGATATTTAGTTGCGTGGCAGTGGTGGTTAGGTGGTATGGTTATGGTATGGTAGGATGGTAGCACTGGTTTGTGTGTTTGGTAATGGTAGTTACGTGGCAGTGGTGGGTTAGGTGGTAGTGGTTGATGGTAGTGGTAGTATGGTAGCAATTGTGTTGGTGTTTGGTATGGTAGTTGCGTGGCAGTGGTGGTTAGGTGGTAGTGGTTATGATAGTGGTAGTATGGTAGCAATTGTTTGGTGTTTGATATGGTAGTTGCGTGGCAGTGGTGGTTAGGTGGTAGTGGTTATGGTAGTGGTAGTATGGTAGCAGCAAACTACGTGAACAAACGTCTATCATTTACCGGCAGTACTTGTAAAGGTATCATTGAGAGTAAGCGACAGTAACCCATCTTCCACGGCAGAACGTGTATCAGCGAGTTGCGTGTGTGCTTGCGTGCATGTCACACTCAAAGGAGCAAGCAGAGCAGCAGCAGGGATACACAGCAGGCACGCGTCTCACTGTGTACCTACTCAGCAGTGTGTTACGTCACGCTGTTACCACTGTGTTACGGAACCCCGGGGATCATAACCGTAACGCCTAGTAAGCTATTATCATAAGGACACTTTATAACCATGAAAACGTTACAGAACAGACCCAGACAGCAACCGCAGCCTAGTAAATAATGATCACATGATGCTGCTTTCGTTTATAACTGTATATTTTTTCATAATTAATCCACGGGAAACGTATTGTTATGTTGCAAAATCAAAACAATATGCACCTTACCTCATAACTTCAATAGCGGTAAGTAATAAATGATGGGTGCTTTTCTCCTCATAAATGGTAATGTATCGTGTTTCCATTACAATCAATCATTGGGGGCATACGCCGGGGGGCGCGTCGCCTCGCCCCCCCCACACGCCCCCCGGGGTCCCCGCGCGAGTTCCCATGCAGGGTCCTTTCCCCAAAAAAGCAGCTTGACAAAAAACATCAAATTGCCCCCCGCCAAACCTTTTGGGCGCCCCCTTGGCCTCCCCCCCCCCGGATTGTCTCTTACAGATACAACCCGATGGGAAGGATCGGTTTCCAGGGTACGTGCCACTTTCCCATATAGCCAATTTTGGCGCTGACGGACTATGCAGGTAATAGGCCTCGATTTCAGTCTAAAGGTTTGCAATCGCTGATTTGACACGAATCATCCCAGCGATACCCCATGATTCAAACGAAGACACTTATTACCAAAAGGCTTTGATTCGCCCTCTTCAAGTCACTATTTAGTGTCCATGTCTCACAACCATAGAGTAAGAAAAAGGGATACAAGCGACTTGAAGATCCGGATCTTTGTCCTTCTGCACAGGTACCGACAACGCCAAATACTCCCCTGACGAGTCCATAACACCGGTGGCTATGCCAATCCGCCGAAAACCCTTCTTGACGTGACCCGCCGTCATTATGGACTGTGCTACCAAGGTATGAAAAACTTTCCAAGATCTCAATGTCCTCGCCACACGCATGAACAAAACTGTACTGCTTCATCTAGTAAGTCTCCAAACACCCTGGACCTTGGTCTTGAGCCAGGAACCTCAAGTCCCAAAGGCTTTTTCCTCCTCGTGCAGCGCCCCCGAGAGCCATCACCAGGGCCTCCAGCGACTCAGCAAAGATTACTGCATCATCGGCAAAAACAAGATCAGTGTCTTGGGTTTGCCGACGGATGCTCCACAATCACTTTGATCTACAACCTTGTCCAATACCCAGTCCATACAAGCGTTTTAAAAGTGATGGGGCAAAGGACGCACCCTTTCCTCACTCCTGTATCACAGGAAAGAAGCTGGATACACCTGCCCCACACTTCACAACCCTCGTCCCCAGAATAAAACCAGTTTTTCAAAAAAATAGTCCTTGGGGATCCCTCAAAGTCGCAGAAGATCCCGATGACTCCGTGCACGGTCAAACGCCTTCTTGAGATCAACATAGGCTGCAAGCATCCCCTGTCGAAACTCACGTCGGCGTTCCACCAGGACACGACACCAGTTCCACCAACACATTTCCATTACAGCTCATTCATTATACAAGGCACCGCTTAGCCCTTAGTTGAAGACGGGCCCAGAATGCACTACCAATCCCCGCAGCCTAGCTAGAACTCCTCAATATTACACGATAGTTTATTACGCTATATAATTACATGTCAATGAATAATTCTCGCTTGTAAGAATAAAGCAAAAAATATTACTGAGTGAAGTGACATATTGTTTCTTCTATATTAGCCTAGTAAGTAGACTGAACATTTATCCTCATATCTTAATTAACGTTTTATAAGTATTTGATGGGTTCCAAGAAAGCCTAGAAGTAAAGTTACGAAAAATTAGGACTGAAATGAACTCTAAAATATTTATGCGGCCTCACCGTTTGCTGGGAATAAAACTACAAGCAATTATATACCTCATAAATAATCACCTCATCTTACCTTTCCTTCCCCTGCTGATGCCCCCGTGATCTCCAGTAATGCCACACGGTTCAGGAAGCTTCTGATGCAGCCTCGACACGTCCCTAAGCTCCTCAGACACTCGTAATACAAGTAAATAAACAATATCCTATGTGTATCTCCACTTGTTTACATCTCACAGTGTCTGATGGCAAATAGATAGTCTTGATTCGTGTACGGTTCGCTCTGTAATCAGGAAAAATACACTTTCCAATAAACAAAATAACACTACATGCATACGAAAATGATAAGAATATTATTTTGTTTCATATTCATCAATATTTTTAGGAAGAGAGTATAGAAATATAAGATCCAGGCATAAATAACAATTACTGTTTGTTTAATTTCACCCCTAATACTTCTACACCTTCATAAAGCCCCATAACTGATAGATCATATAAAAAAAATGTACTCGTAAAAAACCTTTCATTCATTCAAAAACTAAAGAAAGGAAAAAAAATAGGCCGAATGTACCTTTATACCCGTCTGCTAGCCACGTGTGTACCCGTGGTAGTAGTGGGGGGGAATTTTTTTCGTTAGTTTGCCTTAAGGGGCCACGGAGTGATATGCCCTTCAGTGGCTGGGTGTTGCTAAACCTTACTGCTTGCCAGGATTTAAATCAGAGGCACCGTGAAGGCCCTAGAAGAGTCCAAGGGGACAAATCCACAGTGTCAGGTGGGCTGTGTTTTTCCGGGGGGGGGGGCCCCCCTCCTTTTTCCCCCCCCTCTCTCTCCCCTCCCTCCCCCTCTTTTCTCTCTCTCCTCTCTCTCCCCCTCTCTCTCTCTTTTTTCCCGTTAATTTAAAATTTTTAAATAAAATTTTTTATTTTTTTGGGGGGGTTACAATAATTTCGGGGAAATGATAGTTTGTTTGATAAGGGGGGGAAAAGAGAAGAGAGAGGAGAGAGGAGGGGGGAGGGGAGGAGGGGAGAGAGAGGAGAGAAAGGGGAAAAAAACAAAAACCCCCCAAAACAAAACCCAAAAACAAAAAACAACACACACCACACACACACCCCCCAGGGGGGGGGATCTTTTAAAAAAAAAAAAATTAAAAAAAAAAATTTTTACAATATTTATTTATTTATTTAAAATATTTTTAAATAAAATATTTAAATTAATTGTTTTTTTAAAAGGAAAAAAAAAAAAGGGGAGGGGAAAAAAAAAAAAAAAAAAAATTGGGGCCCCTTTTTTTTGGGCGCCCTTCCCCCCCCCCCCCCCCCCCCCCCCCCCCCCCCCCCCCCCCCCCCCCTCCTCATTTTTTTTGGGTTTTTAAAAAAGAAAAATTTCTTTAAAAATTAGGTTCTTTCTCTTTTTTTCTTCTTCCCCTTTTTTTTTCCTTTTTTTTTTCTTTTTTCCCCCCTTTTTTTTTGGGGCCCCCCCCGGGGGCCCCCCCCCTTTTTTTTTTGGGGGGTTTCAAGAAAAGTATTTGCTCTTCTTCTTTCCTTTTTCTCTCCTCTCTCTCTCCCCTTTCCCTTTTCCTCTTTTTTCCTCCTCCTCTTTTTTTCCCCCCCCCCCCCTTTTTCTCCCCCTCCTTTTTTTTCCCCCCCCCCCCCCCAATTTTTTTTACCCCTTTCTTTTTTTATTTTTTTTTTTTTTATTTTTTCCCCCCTTTAAACCCCCATTTCTTTTTTTTTTTTTTATTTTTTTTCCCCCCAAAATTCTTTTTTTTTACATTTTTCTTCTTCCTTTTACTTAAAACTTTCCTTCTTTTTCCTTTTTTTTTTAACATTTTCCAAAACCTTTTTTTTTTTTGTTTTTTTTTTTTTTTTTTTTTTTGGGTTAGTTTTTTTTGGGGTTTTTTTTTTTTGTTTGGGGGGTTTTGGGGGGGGGGTTGGTTTTAAAGGGGGGTT
>JACEEZ010008199.1:0-19175 GCA_016584305.1 Chionoecetes opilio
ATTGAAGTATACAATCCTTTTTTTAGAATAATGTGCACCGATAAGTAGCTTACATACCGATAATTAAGCTAACAAATAGAAAAAATTGTAGTGTTATATCATAAATAGCAGGAATTTAACTGATGATAATAATTTATACCTTCAAAATGTGTTCTTTTCAATGATTTTAGCTAGTTATCGGTGATATATAGCTGTTTTCCTATTATTTGAAGTATACCATCCTTTTTTTAGAATAATTTGCATCGATAAGTAGCTTACATTACAATAAGCTAACAAATAGAAGAGTAAGAGGTTATTTATTGTGATATAACGGTATATTGTAAGCGTTTTTCTAAGTTTCTTGTAAACTGTAGTGATATTGTATATATACAAGTAGTTTTACCTATCATATTGCTATATACCCATAAAATGTAGTGTTTTCAATGATTTTAGCTAGTTATTAGTGAAGAGCAGTTTTTTTCTAAAAATTGAAGTATATTCCTTTATATCGGTAGCTAAATAGGTTTTGATATTTGCTACAACTATATTTACAACATTAATACCTAAAAATATGTATTTAATTTGAAATTTAGGTATCAATTTTAATATTAAAAACAACGTTATTTCAAGTATTTTAATGTATTTTTGAAGGGCTAAAAAATGTCGAAATTTGACATTATTCAGCATATTTACACAACTATATGTTACAATATTATGAGCTTAAAATATGTATATCTCATGAAATTTAGGTATCCATTTTAATCTTATAAATTTTTTTTTAAAAGTCTTTTAATGTATTTTTGAAGGGCTAAAAAATGTCGAAAATTGACATTATTCCGCCCTTTTTTTAATAGAGAAATTCAAAATGTGATATTATAGTTGTTTTCATTAGAAAATGCTATTTTTAACTACTGTTAGCTTATAATAGGAGTTTGAGAATCTATATTGTGATACAATTGTATATTACACGTGTTTTTCATAGTCTCTTGTAAATTGTAGTGTTATATCATAAATAGAAGGAATTTACCTTACGATAATGCTTTACACCCTCAAAATGTGTTCTTTTCATCGATTTTAGCTAGTTATCAGTGATATATAGCTGTTTTTCTACAAATTGAACTATACAATCCTTTTTTTAGAATAATTTGCACCTATAAGTTGCTTACATTACAATAAGCTAACAAATAAAAGAGTAGGAGGTTATTTATTGGGATATAACGGTATATTGTAAGCGTTTTTCATAGTTTCTTGTAAACTGTAGTGTTATTGTATATATACAAGTAGTTTTACTGATCATAATGCTATAAACCCATAAAATGTTGTGTTTTCAATGATTTTAGCTAGTTATCAGTGAAGAGCTGTTTTATTCTACAAATTGAAGTATATTCCTTTATATCGGTAGCTAAATAGCATTTTGATATTTGCTACAACTATATTTTACAAAATTAATAGCTAAAAGTATGTATTTTTTATGAAATTTTGGTATCAATTTTAATCTTAAAAACAACGTTTTTTCAAGTATTTTAATGTAGTTTTGAAGGGCTAAAAAATGTCATAATATGAAATTATTCAGCATATTCAAAAAGTCAAAATTTACTGTTATTTGACATATTTTCGGATATTTCCAAGATGTGGCACATTTTCAGATTATTTGAACAAAATTTAAGAAATTTTAATTGCCAGATTGTACATTGGTCCAATAAAGCCCAGGCACTCCAGAATTTTTTACGATAATATATATTAACGTAGGGGATCGTTTCGATTAAATTATAATTATATTACGTATAAATTTAATACTATTAAATTTAAAAACCCGATATTTCAAAAACTTACGTGCTAAAGAAAGCAATGCCTTTTTCAAATCAGCAGCAAAAATGTTTTCCAAACCCACCCCAAAATAAAACTCAGAACCTTTTTTTTGTGTCGACCGAGTAACTTTATACCTAAAAATTGTTTTTTTGATGATTTTAGTTATTATCGGTGAATATAGCTGTTTTCCTACAATTTGAAGTATCTCCTTTTTTTTGAAAAATTTTTTCACCGATAATCTTACATACCGATAATTAACTAACAAAAAGAAAGTAACGGGTTTTTTATTGTGATATAAAACGGGATATTGTAAGTGTTTTTCATAGTTTTTTTGTAACTGTAGTGTTTTGTTTATACAAGTAGTTTTACTTTTCATTTGCTATAAACCCATAAAAAAGTAGTGTTTTTAATGATTTAGTAGTTATCAATGAAAGCTGTTTTTTTTTTTACAATTGAAGTAATTCCCTTTTTATCGTAGGTAATAGCTTTTTTGATTTTGCTACAAAAATATTACAAAAATAGCTAAAAAATATGTATTTTTTTATGAAAATTTGGAATCTTTTTAACTTTAAAAACGTTTTTTCAAGTAATTAAATGATTTTTTCAGGGTTAAAAATGTCGAATATGACTTTTAAATTTGCCTTGTACCCCCTATATTTGACAATATTTAGCTTAAATTGTATTTTTCCTAATTTTGGTATCAAATTTTAAACTTAAAAACAACGTTTTTTTTTATGTTTAATGTATTTTTGAAGGGCTTCAAAATTTCGATATTTTTCATTATTAGCCCTTACAAAAACTATATTTTTAAAAAATGATGACTAAAAAAATGTTTTTTCATGAAATTTGGTATCAATTTTAATCTTTAAAAATTAAAATTGAACCTAATTTACAACGTTTTTTCAAGTATTTTGCTGTATTTATGAAGGCTAAAAAAAGTCGAAAATTTTACATTTTTCAGACTTTACACAACAATTTTCAATTATGACTTAAAAAAATGTTTTTTTCATGAAAATTTGGTTTTCATTTTAAACTTAAAAAAAAGTTTTTCATTTTTTAATGATTTTTGAAAGGCTAAAAAATGTCGAAAATTGACATTATTCAGCCCATTTTTTTTATAAAGAAAGTCAAAATGTGGTATTATAGTTGTTTTCGTTTAGAAATGCTATTTTAAACTACTGTAAGCTTATAATAGAGTTTGAAGACTATATTTTGATACAATTGTATTTACACGTGTTTTTTCATAGTTTCCCTTTTTTTTTTTTTTGTAAATTGTAGTGTTGATTCATAATAAAGGCATTTACCTTCGAATAATGCTTTATACCCTCAAAATGTGTTCTTTTCAATGATTTTTAGCTAGTTCGGTGATATATAGCTGTTTTCCTATTATTTGAATATACCATCCTTTTTTTAGAATAATTTGGGACCGGATAGTAGCTTACATTACAATAATCTAACAAAATTAGAAGAGTCAGAAGGTTATTTATTGTGCTTCATTAGGACTCCTGTTTAGTTACACTAAGCCATGTGTTTTCTTTGGTTTGTGGGACTCTAGAGCGGACAGCAAACATTACTAAACAGAAGTAATGCCAGCACACGACCGAAGACTCACCTGGCAGGTTCAACTGTATGTACAAAGCTCTTGTTGACAGTGAAAAGTGTACTTACCTCCATTGCATCTGAAACTTGGGTTAACTGAAAATTTTTGTGAGGCCATGGATCAAAAATGGTGCTCGGCTTTCAGTATTTGTTTAGCAAAGTTTGAACGCAACTGTATCTGAAGCCAAAGTAAAGGCAGGTGTTTCCAATGGCCCTACAGTTCCCGTCAACTAATTCAATGATGATGACTTTGTAAAGACCTAACGTCCTGGAAAAAGCTGCTTGGAAGCAGAAACCTTTTTTGGCTTGTTATAAGGAACTACCTAGGTACTGTTTCAAGAGCATCGAATATTATAAGGACCTTGTAAAATGACATTTGACAAGAGTTACCATGCGCTTGCGCTACGAATTTCATCAAAATCCACTAAAAAGAATTCTTCCATTCACATCTTGATTTCTATAAATCCCAACAATCTTGGCGCGGTCATGATGCAGGCAAGAAAGGGGAACACAATATGTATACACCAGGACGATGCCACCATGTACAACACAAAACCCGAAATACCAAGGAAACGATTCAGATCCCCAACACATTCTATGATAGGGGACTATTGCTGGACGCTACAACGTGAAAGTAGGCTGCTCCTACAAACGAAAGAGCAACTACAGAAACACTTCCTATAGTACTAACTGGAAGCAGAAGTAAAGATTAAACTTTTAATGTGAATTAACAAAAAGGTATAGTTTTGATCATATGTATTTATAATAACAATTTTTTGAGATCTTGACTGTTTCTTCGAGAAACATCTAGATCTGACTGATTCTTCGAAACTAGCGCATCTTTCTCTCAAAAAAAATGTCGAAGTTTCTGCTCCAAAATACAGAATATATATTATATATATAGAATATATATATATATATATAGATTATATATATATATATATATATATATATATAATATATATATATAGATATATATATATATATATATATAATATATATATATAAAGTCAAAATCTACAATGTGACTTATATGACATATTATTTCGGATTTTACAAGTGGTGGCATATTTTCAGATATATTTGGAACAATAATTTACCGTATATTTATTGCCAGTCTGTACATTATGGGTCCTAATAAAGCCCGCAGCGGCACTCCAGAATTTATTTACGATAATATATATTAACGTAGGGGGATCGTTTCGATTAATTATATAATTATAATATAAGTATATAATTATAATAGCTATTAAATTTAAAAGGCACGATATTTCAAACCTATACGTGCTAGAGAGAAGCAATGCCATTTTTTCACAAGGCAGCGAAAATGCCTTTTTCCAACCCCACACAATGAACTCAGAACCTTTTTTTTGTCGACCAGAGTAATGCGTTATACCCATCAAAATGTGTCTTTCTTTTGAACTATTTTAGTTAGTTTCTCGTGATGATATAGCTGTTTTCCTACAATTTGAAGTTACATCCTTTTTTTTAGAATAATTTGCACCGATATAAGCTTACATCCGATAATTAAGCTACAATAGAAGAGTTAACAGGTTCTTTATTGTGATTAACGGTAATATTGTAAGCGTTTTTCATATTTCTTGTAAACTGTAGTGTTATTGTATATATACAAAGTAGTTTTTACTTATCATATTGCTATATACCCATAAATGTAGTGTTTTCAATGATTTTTAGCTAGTTCATCAGTGAAGAGCTTTTTTTTCTACAGAATGAAAGTATAATCCTTTCTAATCGGTAGATGAAAATAGCTTTATGAAATTTGCTAAAAACAACTATATTTTACAAAATTAATTGGCTACAAATATGTATTTATTTATGAAATTTAAGGGAAAATAATTATAAATCTTAAAAACAACCGTTTTATATGTATTTTATTGTAAATTTTTTGAAAGGTAAAAAAAGGCGAAAATTGACTTATTTAACACCTTTTACATAAATATATTTTTACAGTATTTGAGCTTTAATTATGTATTTTGCATGATATTTAAGTATCAATTTTAATCTTAAAACAACTGTTTTTCAAGTGTTTTATTATTTTTTGAAAGGCTTTAAAATATCGAAAAATAGACATATTCGGGTCGGCCTTTTTTTGAGAGAGGATTCAAAATGTGGTATTATAGTTGGTATCGTTAGAAAATGCTATTTTAAACTCCTTGTAGGCTTTTAATAGGAGTGTGTGAGACTCTATAATTGTGATACCAATTGTATATTACATGTGTTTTTTGCATAGTTTCTTGTAAATTGGTAGTGTTATAGTCATAATAATAAGGATTTAACCTTACGATAAATGCTTTATACCCTCAAAATTGTGTTCTTTTCATCGTATTTGAAATAATGTATTTTTCAGGAAAAAATTTTTTGTTTTTTTAGGTATCAAATTTTTAATCTTAAAATCAAACGTTTTTTCAGTGTTTTAATGTATTTGTGAAAGCCTAAAAAATGTCGAAATTTTGACATATTCGGCAATTTTACACACTATATTCTAACCAAATACTATGAGCTTAAAATATGTATTGTTTCATGAAATTTTATGGTTCAATTTTATTCTTTAACAACAACGGTTTTTTTTTTGAAGTGTTTTTAATGTATTTTTGAAGTGCTAAAACAATTGTCGAAAATTGACCAATTATTCAGCCACTTTGTTCTGATAGAAGAAATTCAAAATTTTGGAATATAGTTGTTGTTTTTGTTATTCGTTAGAAATTGCTATTAAACCTACTGTAACGCTTATAATAGGAGTTTGAGCACTCTCTATTTGATACATTTGTATATTATACGTGTTTTTCATAGTTTCTTCTTATTGTAGTGTTTAGCATTAATAGAAGTCAGAATTATACCTTTGATAATGCTTTATACCTCAAAATGTGTTCTTTTTTAATGATATTAGCTAGTTATCGGTGATATATAGCTGTTTCCCTACAAAGTGAAGTATAAATTCCTTTTTTTTAGAATATTTGCACCTTAAAGTAGCTTACAATTACATTAAATCTATTAACTAGAAGAGTAAAGAGGTTTATTATTGTGATATCACGGTATATTTCACGCGGGGGGTTTTTTCTAGTTTCTGTAAACGGTAGCGTTATTGGTATAATACAAGTAGTTTTTACTTTCCTATTGCTATTAAACCGCACATCAAATTTAGTGTTTTTCAATTATATTAGCCTATTTATCGGTGATATATAGCTGTTTTCCTACCAATTGAAGTATACAATCGCTTTTTTAGAATATTTTTCACAAAAAAACTATAGTAGTTACCTTAGATTAATCTATAAATAGAAGAGTAAGAGTTATATTTATTGTGATATAACTGTATATTGCAAGCGTTTTTCATAGTTTCATGTAAACTGTAGCGTTTTTGTAGATATACAAGTAGTTTTACTTATTATATTGCTATAAACCAATAAAATGTAGTGTTTTCAATGAATTTAGCTAGTTATCAGTGATATATAGCTGTTTACCTACAAATTGAAGTATAAAATCCTCTTTTTAGAATAATTTGCACCTATAAGTAGCTTACATTACATTAAGCTATTAAATAGAAGAGTAAGAGGTTATTTATTGTGATATAACGGTATATTGCAAGCTTTTTTCATAGTTTCTTGTAAAACTGTAGCGTTATTGTATATATCAAGGAGTTTTACTTATCATATTCTATAACCCATTAAATGTATGTTTTTCAATGATATTAGCTATTTATCGGTGATATATAGCTGTTTTCCTACAAATTGAAGTTTAAAAATCCTCTCTTTTAGAATAACTTGCACATATAAGTAGCTTACATTACATTAAGCTATTAAATAGAGGAGTAAGAGGTTATTTATTGTGATATAACGGTATATTGCAAGCGTTTTTTTCATAGTTTATTCTAAACTGTAGCGTATTGTATAATACAAGTAGTTTTACTTATTATATTGCTATAAACCCATAAAATGTAGTGTTTTCAATGATATTCCTATTTATTGGTGATATATAGCGTTTTTCCAACAATTGAAGTATAAAAAATCCTCTTTTTTAGATAATTTGCACCTATAAGTAGCTTACATTCATTAAGCTATAAATAGAAGAGAAGAGGTTATTTATTGTGATATAACGGTATATTGCAAGCGTTTTTCATAGTTTCTTCTAAACTGTAGCGTTATTGTATATATACAAGTAGTTTTACTTATCCTATTGCTATAAACCCATAAAATGTAGTGTTTTCAATGATATTAGCTATTTATCGGTGATATATAGCTGTTTTCCTACAAATTGATGTATAAAATTCTCTTTTTAGAATAATTTGCACCTATAAGTAGCTTACATTACATTAAGCTATTAAATAGAAGAGTAAGAGGTTATTTATTGTGATATAACGGTATATTGCAAGCGTTTTTCATAGATTCTTGTAAACTGTAGCGTTATTGTATATATACAAGTAGTTTTACTTATCATATTGCTATAAACCATAAAATGTAGTGTTTTTAATGATATTAGCTATTTATCGGTGATATATAGCTGTTTTCCTACAAATTGAAGTATAAAATCCTCTTTTTAGAATAATTTCCACCTATAAGTAGCTTATATTACATGAATCTATTAAATAAAAGAGTAAGAGGTTATTTATTTTGAGATAACGGTATATTGCAAGCATTTTTCATAGTTTCTTGTAAACTGTAGCGTTATTGTATATATACAAGTAGTTTTACTTATGATATTGCTATAAACCCATAAAATGTAGTGTTTTCAATGATTTTAGCTAGTTATCAGTGAAGAGTTTTTTTTTTCTACAAATTGAAGTATATTTCTTTATATCTGTAGCTAAATAGCTTTTATATTTGCTGCAACTATATTTAACAAAATTAATAGCTAAAAATATGTATTTTTCATAAAATTTAGATATCAATTTTAATCTTAAAAACAATGTTTTTTCAAGTATTTTAATGTATTTTTGAACGGCTAAATAATGTCGAAATTTGACATTATTCAGCACTTTTACACAACTATATATTTACAATGTTATCAGCTAAAAATATGTATTTTACATGAAATTTATGAATCAATTTTAATCTTAAAAACAACGTTTTTTCAAGTGTTTTAATGTATTTTTGAAGTCCTAAAAAATGTCGAAATTTTACATTATTCAGCACTTTTACACAACTATAATTTACAATATTAAGAGCTTAAAATATGTATTTTTCATGAAATTTATGTATCAATTTTATTCTTAAAAACAACGTTTTTTTCAAGTGTTTTAATGTATTCTAGAAGGTCTAAAAAATGTCGAAAATTGACATTATTCAGCCTTTTTTTGATAGAGAAATTCAAAATGTGGAATTATAGTTGTTTTCGTTAGAAATTGCTATTTTAAATTACTGTAAGCTTATAATAGGAGTTTGAGACTCTATATTGTGATACAATTGTATATTATACGTGTTTTTCATAGTTTCTTCTTAATTGTAGTGTTATATCATTAATGAAAGGTATTTACCTTATAATAATGCATTATACCCTCAAAATGTGTTCTTTTCAATGATTTTAGCTAGTTATTGGTGATATATAGTTGTTTTCCTACAAATTGAAGTATACAATCCTATTTTTAGAATATTTGACCTATAAAGAAGCTTACATTACAATAAGCTAATAAATTGAGGAGTAAGAGGTTATTTATTGTGATATAACGGTATATTGCTTGCGTTTTTCATAGTTTCTTGTAAACTGTAGCGTTATTGTATATATACAAGTAGTTTTACTTATCATATTGCTATAAACCCATAAAATGCAGTGTTTTCAATGATTTTCAATGATTTTAGCTAGTTATCAGTGAAGAGTTGTTTTTTTCTACAAATTGAAGTATATTTCTTTATATCTGTAGCTAAATAGCTTTTTATATTTGCTGCAACTATATTTTACAAAATTAATAGCTAAAAATATGTATTTTTCATGAAATTTAGATATCAATTTTAATCTTAAAAACAATGTTTTTTCAAGTATTTTAATGTATTTTTGAACGTCTAAATAATGTCGAAATTTGACATTATTCAGCACTTTTACACAACTATATATTTACAATGTTATCAGCTAAAAATATGTATTTTACATGAAATTTATGTATCAATTTTAATCTTAAAAACAACGTTTTTTCAAGTGTTTTAATGTATTTTTGAAGTCCTACAAAATGTCGAAATTTTACATTATTCAGCACTTTTACACAACTATAATTTACAATATTATGAGCTTAAAATATGTATTTTTCATGAAATTTATGTATCAATTTTATTCCTAAAAACAACGTTTTTTTCAAGTGTTTTAATGTATTTTAGAAGGTCTAAAAAATGTCGAAAATTGACATTATTCAGCCTTTTTTTGATAGAGAAATTCAAAATGTGGAATTATAGTTGTTTTCGTTAGAAATTGCTATTTTAAACTACTGTAAGCTTATAATAGGAGTTTGAGACTCTATATTGTGATACAATTGTATATTATACGTGTTTTTCATAGTTTCTTCTTAATTGTAGTGTTATATCATTAATGAAAGGTATTTACCTTATAATAATGCATTATACCCTCAAAATGTGTTCTTTTCAATGATTTTAGCTAGTTATTGGTGATATATAGTTGTTTTCCTACAAATTGAAGTATACAATCCTATTTTTAGAATAATTTGCACCTATAAGAAGCTTACATTACATTAAGCTAATAAATTGAGGAGTAAGAGGTTATTTATTGTGATATAACGGTATATTGCTTGCGTTTTTCATAGTTTCTTGTAAACTGTAGCGTTATTGTATATATACAAGTAGTTTTACTTATCATATTGCTATAAACCCATTAAATGTAGTGTTTTCAATGATATTAGCTATTTATCGGTGATATATAGCTGTTTTCCTACAAATTCAAGTATAAAATCCTCTTTTTAGAATAATTTGCACCTATAAGTAGCTTACATTACATTAAGCTATTAAATAGAGGAGTAAGAGGTTATTTATTGTGATATAACGGTATATTGCAAGCGTTTTTCATAGTTTCTGCTAAACTGTAGCGTTATTGTATATATACAAGTAGTTTTACTTATTATATTGCTATAAACCCATAAAATGTAGTGTTTTCAATGATTTTAGCTAGTTATCAATGATATATAGCTGTATTCCTACAAATTGAAGTATAAAATCCTCTTTTTAGAATAATTTGCCACTATAAGTAGCTTACACTACATTAAGCTATTAAATAGAAGAGTAAGAGGTTATTTATTGTGATATAACGGTATATTGCAAGCGTTTTTCATAGTTTCTTTTAAAAATGTAGCGTTATTGTATATATACAAGTAGTTTTACTTATCATATTGCTATAAACCCATAAAATGTAGCGTTTTCAATGATATTAGCTATTTATCGGTGATATATAGCTGTTTTCCTACAAATTGAAGTATAAAATCCTCTTTTTAGAATAATTTGCACCTATAAGTAGCTTACATTACATTAAGCTATTAAATAGAATAGTAAGAGGTTATTTATTGTGATATAACGATATATTGCAAGCGTTTTTCATAGTTTATTCTAAACTGTAGTGTTATTGTATATATACAAGTAGTTTTACTTATTATATTGCTATAATCCCATAAAATGTAGTGTTTTCAATGATTTTAGCTATATATAGTTATATATAGCTAAAGTTATCAGTGATATATAGCTGTTTTCCTACAAATTGAAGTATAAAATCCTCTTTTTAGAATAATTTGCACCTATAAGTAGCTTACATTACATTAAGCTATTAAATAGAAGAGTAAGAGGTTATTTATTGTGATATAAGGGGATATTGCAAGCGTTTTTCATAGTTTCTTCTAAACTGTAGCGTTATTATATATATACAAGTAGTTTTACTTATCCTATTGCTATAAACCCATAAAATGTAGTATTTCAATGATATTAGCTATTTATCGGTGATATATAGCTGTTTTCCTACAAATTGAAGTATAAAATCCTCTTTTTAGAATAATTTGCACCTATAAGTAGCTTACATTACATTAAGCTATTAAATAGAGGAGTAAGAGGTTATTTATTGTGATATAACGGTATATTGCAAGCATTTTTCATAGTTTCTTGTAAACTGTTGCGTTATTGTATATATACAAATAGTTTTACTTATCATATTGCTATAAACCCATAAAATGTACTGTTTTCAATGATATTAGCTATTTATCGGTGATATATAGCTGTTTTCCTACAAATTGAAGTATAAAATCCTCTTTTTAGAATAATTTGCACCTATAAGTAGCCTACATTACATTAAGCTATTAAATAGAAGGGTAAGAGGTTATTTATTGTTATATAACGGTATATTGCAAGCGTTTTTCATAGTTTCTTGTAAACTGTAGCGTTATTGTATATATACAAATAGTTTTACTTATCATATTGCTATAAACCTATAAAATGTAGTGTTTTCAATGATTTCAGCTGAAAAGTTTTTTTTTTCTAGAAATTGGTATATATTACTTTATATCTGTAGCTAAATAGCTTTTTATATTTGCTACAACTATATTTTACAAAATTAATAGCTAAAAATATGTATTTTTCATGAAATTTAGATATCAATTATAATCTTAAAAACAATGTTTTTTCAAAAAAAAGTTTTAAAAGTTTTTTTTTTAATGTATTTTTTGAACGGCTAAATAATGTCGAAATTTGACATTTACTTCAGCACTTTACACAACTATATATTTACAATGTTATGAGCTAAAAATAGTATTTTTTCATGAAATTTATGTAATCAATTTTAATCTTAAAAACAAAAACGTTTTTCAAGTGTTTTAATGTATTTTTTGAAAGTCCTAAAAAACAATGTCGAAATTTTACATTTATTCAGCCACTTTTACACAACTATAATTTACAATAGTATGAGGCTTAAAAAGATGTATTTTCATGAAATTTAATGATCAATTTATTCTAAAAACACTTTTTTTCAAGTGTTTAATGTATTTTAGAAGGTCTAAAAAATGTCGAACAATTGACATATTAGGCCTTTTTTTTTATTAGCGAAATTCAAATGTGGATTTATGTTGTTTTCGTTACGAAAACTTCGCTATTTTAAACTAACTGTAAGTTATAATAGGAGCTTGAGACTCTATATGTGATACAATTGTATATTATACGTGTTTTTCATAGTTTCTTCTTAATTGTAGTGCTAGTGTTATATAATAATGAAAGGTATTTACCTTATAATAATGCATTATACCTCACAAAATAGGTTCGTTTCAATTGATTTTAGGCTAGTTATGGTGATAATATAGTTGGTTTCTACAAATTGAAGTATACATCCTAATTTTAGAATAATTTGCACCTATTAAGAAAGCTTAAAACCATTACATTAAGCTAATAAATTGAGGAGTAAGAGGTTATTTATTGTGATATAAGGGTATATTTGCTTGCGTTTTTCATATTTTTCTTGTAAACTGTACCGTTATTTATATACAAGTAGTTTTACTTATCATATTGCTATAAACCCATTAAATGTAGTGTTTTCAATGATATTAGCTATTTATCGGTGATATATAGCTGTTTTCCTACAAATTCAAGTAGAAAATTCCTCTTTTTAGAATAATTTGCACCTATAAGTAGCTTACATTACATTAAGCTATTAAATAGAAGAGTAAGAGGTTTTTATTGTGAATAACGGTATATTGCAAGTTTTTTTTCATAGTTTATTCTAAACGTAGCGTTATTGTATATATACAATAGTTTTTACTTATCCTATTGCTATGAACCCATAAAATGTAGTTTTTTCAATGATTTAGCTATTTGTCGTGATATATAGCTGTTTTCCTACAAATTGAAGTATAAAACCCTCTTTTTAGAATAATTTGCCCCTATAGTAGCTTACTTAGATTAAGCTATTAAATAGGAGAGTAAGAGGTTATTTATTGTGATATAACGGTATATTGCAAGCGTTTTCATAGTTTCTTGTAAACTGTAGCGTTATGTATATATACAAGTAGTTTACTTATTATATTGCTAAAAAACCATAAAATGTAGTGTTTTCAATGATTTTAGCTAGTTATCAATGATATATAGCTGTTTTCCTACAAATTGAAATAAAATCTCTTTTTAGAATAATTTGCCCCTTATAAGTAGCTTACACTACATTAAGCTATTAAATAGAAGAGTAAGAGGTTATTTATTGTGATATAACGGTATATTGCAAGCGTTTTTCATAGTTTTTTGTAAACTGTAGCTTTATTGTATATATACAAGTAGTTTTACTAATCCTATTGCTATAACCCAAAAAATGTAGTGTTTTAAATTTATTTTAGCTATTTATGGGTGATTATAGCTGTTTTCCTACAAATTGAAGTATAAAATCCTCTTTTTAGAAAAATTTTTGCACCTATAAGTAGATTACATTACATTAAGCTATTAAATAGAAGAGTTAAGAGGTTATTTATTGTGATATAACGGTATATTGCAAGCGTTTTTTCATAGTTTCTTCTAAACTGTAGCGTTATTGTATATATATTTGTAGTTTTACTAATCCTATTGCTATAAACCCATAAAATTAGTGTTTCAATGATATTAGCTATTTATGGGTGATATATAGCTGTTTTCCTACAAATTGAAGTATACAACCCTTTTTTTAGAATAATTTGCCCTATAAGTAGCTTACATTACTTTAAGCTATTAAATAGAAGAGTAAATGGTATTTATTGTGAATAACGGTATATTGCAACGTTTTTCATAGGTTCTTTTTAAACTGTAGCGTTATTGTATATATACAATATTTTATTTAATCATATTGCTAATAACCCATAAAATGTAGTGTTTTCAATGATTTCTAGCTAGTTATCAGTGATATATAGCTGTTTTCCTACAAATTGAAGTAAAAAATCCTCTTTTTAGAATAAATTTGCACCTAAAAGAGCTTACATTACATTATGCTAATAAATAGAACGTAAGAGGTTATTTTTTGTGATATAACGGTATTTTGCAAGCTTTTTTTCATAGTTTCTTGGAAACAGTAGAGTTATTGTATATATACAAGTATTTTTTTACTTATCATTTTTGCTATAAATTTAAACTTAAAAACAACGTTTTTTCAAGTGTTTTAATGTATTTTTAAAGGGGCTAAAAAAATGTCGAAAATTGACATTATTCAGCCTTTTTTTGATAAAAGAAATTCAAAATGGGGAAAATTATAGTTTTTTTTCGTTAGAAATGCTATTTTAAAACTACTGTAAGCTTAAAATAGGAGTTTGAGACTCTATATTGTGATACAATGTATATTTTACGGTTTTTCATAGTTTCTTCTTAATTGTAGTGTTATATCATTAATAGAAGGAATTTACCTTATGATAATGCTTTATAAACCCTCAAAATGTGTTCTTTTCAATGATTTTAGCTAGTTATCAGTGATATATAGCTGTTTTCCTACAAATTGAAGTTTAAAATCCTCTTTTTAAAAATAATTTGCACCTAAAGTTTGCTTACATTTCATTAAGCTATTATAAAAGAGTAAGAGGTTTTTATTGTGATATAACGGTAATTTGCAAGCGTTTTCATAGTTTCTTCTAAACTGTAGCGTTATTGTATATATACAAGTAGTTTTACTTATCCTATTGCTATAAACCCATAAAAAGTAGTGTTTTCAATGAATTAGCTA
The DNA here is from genome assembly GCA_016584305.1 of Chionoecetes opilio. Taxonomy (NCBI): domain Eukaryota; kingdom Metazoa; phylum Arthropoda; class Malacostraca; order Decapoda; family Majidae; genus Chionoecetes; species Chionoecetes opilio. The sequence continues at coordinate 15,034 of JACEEZ010008199.1, forward strand.
TTTTCGGTGATAAATTTGCTGTTTTCCTTCAAAATTTAAGTATCCAATCCTTTTTTTTAGAATAATTTGCACCCTTTAATTTACATTTCATTTAACTAATAAATAGAAGAGTAAAGGTTATTTATTGTGATATAACGTTATATTGCAAACGTTTTTCACAGTTTCTTGTAGAAACTGTAGCGTTTTGAATATACAAGTTTTTTATTATCATATTGCTTAAAACCCATAAAATGTAGTGTTTTCAAAATATTAGCTTTTATCGGTGATATATAGCGTTTTCCTACAATTGAAGCTAAATTCCCCTTTTTAAAAAAAATTTTTACCTAAGTAGTTCATTAATTAAAATTTATGTGAGTAAAAAGGGTTTTTTATTGTGATAAACGGGAATTTTCATGCTTTTTTATAGTTTTTTCTAAACTAAGTGTTTTTTTATATATAAAAAGTATTTTTTTTATTATTTGCTAAAACCCATAAAATGTAGTGTTTTCAATGATTTTACTATTATAGTTTTAATAGCTTTTTTCCTACAAATTTAAGTATAAAATCCTCTTTTTAGATAATTTTCACCTATAAGGCTTTCATTTCATTAAACTATTAAAAAAGAAATAAAAAGGTTATTTTTTTGTGATATAACGGGATATTCAAGGTTTTTCATAGTTTTTTTGTAACGTACGTTTTTGTATATAACAAATAGTTTTTTCTTATCTATTTCTATAAACCCTAAAGTGTAGGTTTTCAAAGAATTAGCCATTTATCGGTGATATATGCTGTTTTTTCAAATTGAAGTTACATCCTTTTTTTAGAAAATTTGCACCATAAGTAGCTTTTTACATTACATTAAAGCAATAAAAAAAAACAGTAAAAAGGTTTTTATTGGATATAATCGTATATTGCATGCGTTTTCATAGTTTTTTTTGTAAACTGTAGCGTTATTGTATATATACAAATAGTTTAAATTTTCATATTGCTATAACCCTTAAAATGTAGGTTTTAAAGATATTAGCTATTTTTGGTGATATAAAAGCTGTTTTTCCCACAAATTAAGTGTAAATCCCTTTTTAGAATAATTTGCACCTATAAGTAGCACATTACATTAAACTATTAAAAAAGAGTAAGAGGTTTTTTATTGTGATATAAAGATATATTTCAACATTTTTCATAGTTTTTTTTAAATGTAGCGTTTTTGTATATTAAAGTAGTTTTTCTTATTATATTGCTATAAACTCATAAAATGTAGGTTTCAAAAGACTTTTTTGCTAGTTTGGATATATGCTTTTTCCCACAATTGAAGTATAAAATCCTCTTTTTAGAATAATTTGCACCATAAATAGCTTACATTACTTAGCTATTTTTGGAAGAGTAAAGGTTTTTTGTGAAAACGGTTATTGCCAGCGTTTTTTTAAGTTTCTTCTAAAATGACTTTTTTGTATATATACAATAGTTTTACTTATTTATTGCTATAAATCCATAAAAAGTAGTTTTTTCAATGATTTTAGCAGTTTCAATGATATTAGCTGTTTCCTACAAAATTTAAATATAAAATCCCTTTTTAGAATAATTTGCACCAAAGTAGCTTTTTAAATACATTAAGCTTTAAATAGAAGAGTATAGGGTTATTTTTGTGATATACCCTTATATTGCAAGCGTTTTTCATGTTTTTTTCTAAAATGTAGCGTTATTGATATATCAAAATAGTTTTACTTTTTTATTGCTATAAACCCAAAAATGTAGTCTTTTCAATGATATTAGCTATATATCGGGGATAATTTCTGTTTTCCTACAAAAAGAAATATCAATCCTTTTTTTGAATAATTTGCCCCCTTAATAGCTTAATTACTTATCTAATAATAGAACAGTAAGAGGGTTTTTTATTGTGATATACGGTATATTGCAAGCGTTTTTCATAGTTTTTTGTAAAAAGAGCGTTATTGTAATATACAATAGTTTACTTATCTATTGCTATAAACCCCTAAAATGTAGCGTTTTCAATGATATTAGCTATTTTTCGGTGATAATAGCTTTTTCCACAAAAGAAGTATAAAAAACCTCTTTTTTGAATAATTTTCACCTATAAGTAAACTTCATTACATTAGCTTTAATGAAGAGTAAAAGGTTATTTATTGTGTATAAAGGTATATGCAAGCGTTTTTTCATAGTTTATTTAAACTGTAGAGTTTTTTGTATATATACAAGTATTTTAATTATTAATTGCTATAAAACCCATAAAAATTAGTGGTTTCAATGATTTTAGCTAGTTACATGATATATAGTGTTTTTTCCCAAAATTGAAAATAAAAAATCCTCTTTTTTGAATAATTTTTCTCCTTAAGTAGCTTTCATTACATTAAACTATTAAAAAAGAAAAGTAGAGGTTATTTTTTTGTATATAACGGGATATGGAACGTTTTTTTTTAGTTTTTTTAATGTAGCGTTATTGATATATACAAGTATTTAACTTTTCCTATTGCTATAAACCCAAAATGTAGTGTTTTCAAGATAGCTTTTTATCGGTGATATATACTGTTTTTTCCACAATTTAAGTATAAATCCTCTTTTTTGAATAATTTACACCTATAAATAGCTTACATTTTTAAACCCATTAAAAAAGAGGAAGAGTTATTTTTTGTGATATACGGGATATTGCAAACTTTTTCATAGTTTTTGTAAACGTAGCGTTTTGTATAAACTTTTAGTTTTTCTTACATATTGCTAAAACCCATAAAATGTATACTTTCAAGATTTTAGCTAGTTATCATTTATATTAAAATGTTTTCCTCAAATTGGGAAATATAAAATCCTCTCTTTGAATAATTTGCCCTATAGTGTTTTTATTACTTTAAACATTAAAAAGAAGGTAAGAGGTTATTTTTTTTTGATAAAACGGTATTTGCAAAGCGTTTTTATAGTTTTTTCTAAAAAGTAGCGTTATTGTATATATACAAATAGTTTTTTCTTACCCATTTTATAAACCCTAAAAAGAGTGTTTTCAAAGTATTAGCTATTTTTCGGTGATTTATAGTTGTTTTCCCACAAATTTAAATATAAAATCCTCTTTATAAATAATTTGCACCTATAATTGTTACATAACATTAAGCTATTAAAAGGAGTATGGGTTATTTATTTTGATTACCCTTATATTGCAAGCGTTTTTCATAGTTTCTTGTAAAATGTAGCGTTATTTTATATATACAAGTGTTTTACTTATCATATTGCTATAAACCCAAAAATGGTGTTTTCAAAGATATTTGATAAATCGGTGATATATAGCTGTTTTCCTACAAATTGAGTATACTCCTTTTTTTTTTGAATAATTTGCACCTATAAGTAGTTACATTAATTTAAGCTATTAAAAAAGAGAAAAAGGTTATTTTTTTGAATAAAGGATATTGCAAACGTTTTTTTTATAGTTTTTGTAAACAGTAGCGTTATTGTATTAACAAGTTTTAACTTATCATATTGCTATAAAAACCCTTAAAATGTATGTTTTCATTATTTGCTATTTATCGGTGATAAAAGCTGTTTTCCTACAAATTGAAGTATGAAATCCTCTTTTTTTTGAATAATTTCACCTATAAATACCCTACATTACATTAAACTATTAATAAAAGTAAGAGGTTTTTTATTGTGATAAACGGGATTTTTCAAGCGTTTTTATAGTTTCTTCTAAACTTAGCGTTTTGTATATATACCAGTAGTTTTATTATTATATTGTAAAACCATAAAATGTGGTTTTCAATGATTTTTGCTAGTTTCAGTGTATATCTGTTTTTTCCCACAAATTGAAGTATAAAATCCTCTTTTAAAATAAATTTCACCTATGTAGCTTAATTTCATAAGCTATTAAATAGAGAGTAAAAGGGGTTATTTATTTTGATATAAAAGGGATTTGAAAGTGTTTTCATAGTTCTTGTAAACTGTAACGTTTGTATATTAAAAAGATTTTTACTTTTCATATTGCTATAAACCCCTAAATGTAGGTTTTAATGTTTTTAGCTATTTTTCGGTGATTATAGCTGTTTTCCTACAAATTGAAGTATAAAATTCCCCTTTTTTTTGAATAATTTGACCATAAGTAGCTTACATTCATTAACTATTAAATAGAAGAGTAAATGGTTATTTATTGTGATATAAAGGATATTTCA
>JACEEZ010008200.1:0-26143 GCA_016584305.1 Chionoecetes opilio
CAGGAAAAAAAAATTTCCCCCCCCCAAAAAACCCCCCCCGGAAGTTCAAAAAAAGGGAAAAGGGAAACCCAAGAGTAAAACTCACGAGCACTGAGTCATGCCTTTTTGAGAAAAACATAGGCTGCAAGATCCCCTGCGAAACTCACGTCGGCGTTCCCACCAGGAACAAAGGCTGGGATACAGCCCGTTTTTGACTTCCAGGCGTGAACCCAGACTGTGAGGTCTCGATTTCAGAGAGAGCGGATCTATGTCGCAATGGGATGGGCAAGCATGCCGGGCAGCTGAACATTTTAATACCGCGGTAAGAATAGCCCCACAAGTATACTTAATTCATTTCCTATAAATCCACAACGACAATACAAAAAACACATCCACACTTAGAGTCAAGGATTGAGTGGGAAGGCAGTAGAGAGGGGTTTAGCGTCACCGAGTGGCGTTCTCGAAGCCCCGAGTTCGATCCCGAGTGGGGACCATAAACCATTTTAAATTTTTCTGCACCGTCAAGTGGCCTAAGAACACCCACATGTGCCCATTAACTCTACCTTTTACGAGGCACCGGAGGCACGGGGGGCGGCATGAACCTCAAAAAGGGCGTCACTATAAAATCCTGCTGCGCCACCACGGGCGGGGGGCCAACCATACAGCCCTCAAGGAACCTCCAGAGCCTACAACCAGCCGGAGCCACGGCCTACACGGCTAAGGAGGAATTATAAAAATTATTTAAAAAAAATTAATAACGAAAACCGAAACTAACTAAATATGCCCGGGAAAAAAAACGGAAAAAAAAAAACGTTATAATTTTCTGTTCCGGAGCAAAAAAAAAGCATTTTGAAATCCCTGTAACCGGTTTAAAACGTTATGTTTTTTGTTCCATGCAATATTTTGGGCAACTCTCCTTCTCTCTCTTCTTTCTCCTTCTCTTCTCTCTCTTTTCTTCTCCTTTTTAACCCTTTTTATTCCCCGTAGCCAAATGTTTTTTAAATAAAAAAAATCTTTTATCTGCAAGCATTTTTCAATTCCATGAGGATTTATATACATAAATTTAAGTCTTTTTTTCGGCAATTGACAAGTGGTTTTTTTTTCAAATAGTATCATATGGACAACTTTTTATTTAAACCCCTTTAGACCAGAAAGTATTCCATTGTAATTTGGGTACCCTTAGACGATTTTTTTTGTGAATAAGCAATTTTTTAGAAATTAAACCCGTTAGTTCCCTTTCCCACTAAATAAATTTGTATATTTAGTGACTTTTTTTAAATTTTATGGGGTCGAAAGACAATTTTTTTAGCCCCGGAAAGATCTGGGCGGGTTTAAGGGTTAATTTGTGAAGAGAAATATTTTTTTTATTGATTACACCTTCATTCGTGCAATCGTTGAGCTATGAACTCAGTTTGGGGTTTTTGAACATGCTTAGAAAAAATCTAGTAGGGATTAAAAAAAAGGATAAATACGTGAGTATGGCTGAATTTTGACGTGTTCATAGCCCAATACTTGGTGGCCAAATTTCGGTGTGAGTGTTTAGGTTCGAGCCCTTTGGAGTACCAATGAGCATTGATTTCTTTGATTGGGTTTATTAATTAGGGGGTTTGGTGATTTTACAAATTTTAATTTTTTTTTGCCATTTTTTAGGGTTATATTTTCTTCACAGACCCTTCAGTCCCTCTAATAGTAATTATAGAGGGGGGGAGATACCCCCCTTCAACCCCCCCCCAACATTACCCCGCCCTGGCCCCAAAAAAAAACATTACTAACCAAAAACCTCATAAACCCTAACCAATAACTGTACCGAGACCAAAGGGGCGAAAAAAAAACTATAAGTTTACCAGGTTGGGTTTTAGGTTATATTAAAATTTAGGTTAGTCTGAATTTTTTTTTTTTTCCCCCCCCATTTTTAAAATTTCCGTTTTAAGGTTATCAACGGGTCTGTGAAGGTTCTGGAGGAAAAAAAAACCTAATAAGGGCGGGAAAGGACTCTAGAAATTTTTTAAATTTACCAAAAAATTGATTTATAGTTACACACACAGTGTTTTAATTATCTTTGTTTTGTATTAGCTGATTTCGGGGATAATCGGTGTATTTTCGGTACAGCGGTAATAAAAGGGGCACCCGGGTTTATCTCTTGTTTATCAAAATACCGACTATTTACCCCTTTTTCACCTGTTTCGGGTTATGCTTACCATTCCCCCATTTACCCTTTACACCCTTCCATAAGGGCGATAACCGTAATTTAAGGCTAATAACACGGAAGCGACAAAGATGGGGGGCGCCTCCCCTGGATGTAAAACCGCCGTGACGTCCCGGTGACGTCACGGCCCCAGCCACGGGTGATTTGCCAACCCAAACACGTTTTTTTTCCCCTTCTTTAAAAAAAATTTTAAATACACAAACATAGGAAGAATAAAACCCCGAATAGAAAAAGTGATGATAAAAAGGGGACACGTACATCCCAAAAACCAGAAAAATAACCCCAAGAAATAATAAAGTATTGGGTGTAAAAACAAATGACGATATGAAAGGCCATAACTCCCGCACCAAAAATACTTTTTTTTACGAAGGCCTTTAAAAAAAATCGGGAAAATTGAGTTTAACATATGGTGACAATGTATTTTAAAAACAGTTACAGTTTCTAGTTAGGGTAGAAATTAAAAACCGATATTCCCTTTTTTTTTTTTAAGATCACGAAAACATTTTAACCCCCTAAAGCAGCCGAGTTCCCCCATAAAAACAGAAACACACGTCCAAAGACACACACCAAAACAAAGAGAGTGCATGAATATCTTTGCACACCCTAAAAAAGCCCCTACTTATAACAAGAAGGGGAAAAAGGCCGATATAAAATATTGGGCAAAAAATCGCTAACCAAAAAAAAAAAAAATGAAACAAATTATGAAGCGCTATTTTTACCTAAAAAAGACGCGGGGAAAAACCCCAAATAATTTTAAACACACAAGAATCTTTCCAAACTTGACGAGGAAAAAAAGTTAGCTAAGTAAAGGGTAAATAAATGGCTAATAAATTGTAAATAATTTTAAATTTTCAATAAATGACCAAAAATAGCTTTTTAAAAAAACATTAATAAAAAACAGATAACTTTTAAATGAATTAAAAAATACAAAAAAACCCAAAAAGAGTTTAAATTTGAAAAGATTTTTTTTTTTTTTTTTTTTTTTTTTGAAAAGTTTTTTGCAATACCCAACCCAGACTCAAATAGGCTTTGATGGTTTTGGGTTAATTTGCGAGGTTAATATTGTGGTAAATATTCCAAGGGGCAGGCTAAAATAAACGTAACCTACTTAACCCCAAATTACATTTCGGTAAAAGACAACCCGGCTTCCTTTTCTTTTTTATCAAAATACCGATTATTTCTACCTTTTTTACCTGTTTGGGTTTTGCTCTACCATTTCCTATTTACCCTTCCCAGCCTTCCATGGGGCGATAATCCCGAATTTTAAGGCTATATAACACGGACGCGACAAAAAGAGGCGCCCCCCTGCCCGGATGTCAACCGCCGTGAGCACCGGACGTCACGGGCCACCCCCGGGGCGAGTTCCCAAAACCCAAAACACCGTCTGTTTCCTTATTACAAACACTTTAAATACACAACATAGTGAATGAATCAACAAGAATAGTAAAGTGATGATATACGGGGACACGTACCCCTTTCAAAAACCAGAAAAATAACCAAAAAAATAATAAAGTTTTGGGTGTCAAAAATGACGATAGAAAGGCTAATCCCCCCCAAAAAAAACTTTTTTTTACAAAGCCTTTAAAAAATGGGGAAACATAGGGTTTTAAACATATGGTGAGCAAGATTTAAAAAAAACATTTTTACAGACCCTAGTTAGGAGTTGAAATAAAAAATCAATAAGGGTTTTTTTTTAAGATCACGTAACATTTTAAACCCCTCAAAACAGCCGAGTTCCTTACTAAACACATGGGAAAAACAGTCAACGACAACACCAATACAAAGAGAGTGCATGGTACCTTAGCACACATAAACAGCCCCTCATTCAAACACAAGAAGGAATAAGGCCCTATAAAAATTGAAAAAAAATCAGTCCGAGACCAAAACAAACAAAAACGAAATCGATATGAAGCCAATTTTTTACCCAAAAAAGATGGGAAAAAAACGAAATATATTTAAACGCACAAGAACTTCCTAAACTTTGGAGGAAAAGATTTTTTGAAAGTAAAGGATAAATTAGATGGGTTTAAAGGGGAATAATTTCGTTTTCAATAAAATGACCAAAATAGCTTAAAAAACGCATTAATAAATACAGAGAACTTTTTAAAAAAATTAAAAATATAAAAAAAATCACAAATAGACGTTTAATTAGAAAAAAATTTAGAATTTTTTTTTTTTTTTTTTTTTTTTTTTTTTTCAATACCTAACCCAGACTCAAATAGGCTTAGAGCGGTTTTTTGGTTAAATTGCGAGGTTTAAAATTGTGGTAAAATTTCCCCAGGGGAGGGCTAAAACCAAAACTAAACCTAAAACAAACCTAAATCAAACCAAAACCAAACCTAAACGAACCTAACCTAGCTATCATTATATAGAAACAAGTGTTCTGTGTTTGGTTGCCCCCAGAGAATAATACTGAATTATACTGAGCAGAAAAAATAGGAAAAGTAGCTGAAAACCCTTGGGGCGCCACCAACGCTGCAAATTTTAACACAAAGAAGAATAGACAATATATTCGGTTACGGGGGTTTTCGTACAAAAGTTTTTTCGAAACCAGGTTTTGTTAGTTGTTTCGTACACTGATTTGAGTTCTCGTAGAATCGGGTGGAATCGTTAACTCTGTAATCAATTTCAATCTGAGTGGTGTACGAAACGACTATGGATATAGATAGACTACGAAACAACTTTTTTGTTTTTTTAGAATCTACAGGGGGTCCAGTCAGTTGTCCCCAAGTTGTTTCGTACACCAAAAAGTTTTGGTTTTTGTAGCTATATGAAACCATAGCGTTTCTACATAGCTCAGAGTTTGGAAAGGATTTCTAGATTCGAAAACGCACTAGATGTCGAAAAAAATCATAAACAGTGACGAAAAACTAACAAAACCTGGGCGAAACAACTTGTGTGAAATCCCCGTAACCACGGGCCTTGTAGCTTCTTTTGTTTGTGGGCCTAAATTAAACGGGTGCCCAGATACCCCCAAAGACCGCAAAATCATAAATACATTGGCGTTTAGATAATATACACAAATTTAAAACCAAAAAAAACACATAATAGAGGAATGGTCCATGGAAGGAAAATAACGAAAGAAATGCAAAATGAGGCAGTTAACATCTTTCCTCTCTCCGACCTCCTCCTCTTCCCTCCATGCCCACTAAACCCTAAAACTACATGAAAAATAAATTAAACAATACCAAGCTAGCAAAGGTCAAAAACATAAAAAAAATTGGGGGAAAAAACACGAAATATGACCAGAAGAGAAAAATTAACCCCAAATCGACTCCGTTTAAGGCCTTTGTAAACACCCCATCTACCCTTATTTCCCCCTTATAGCCCCCTTATAGCTTTTTACTACCAGGCAGTGGGTTTTGTCCTTCCCTGTACGTGCTGTGTCGGAATTTTCGCGGGAACTTAGAAAAAAACGCAAAAAAAATGGGAAAATAACAGAAAAACACCCACAACGAGAGACATTTTTGGGGGAAATTTGATCACTTTTTCGCCTCGGGAGGGGTCGCGGTTTTTTTTCCTTTAATTTATTTTTTTTTTTGGTGTATTTTGCTTCTGTTTTCTTATTTTCGGGCTATGTTAATTTGCTTTCTATTTATTATTTTTGGGGCTTTTTTTTTCATAGTTCTGATATTTTTTTTTGTTTTTAAATTATTTCCTTTTTTTCTTTTTTTCGAGTTTTTTTGGTCTAGCTTCTATTTTTTCCCACTTTTTTTATTTTCTTACACTGTATTTTGGTTTTTTTAAACTTCATATTTTCCTTCTCTCTCTCTCTCTCTCCTTCTCTCTCTTCTCTCTCTCTCTCCCTCTTCTCTCTCTCTTCTTCCTCTCTCTCCTCCTTCTCTCTCTCTCTCTTCCTTCCCCTTTTAAGCCCCCGGAGTTTCCAGTAAGACCCCGGTGAAATAACCCATCAAAACTCCCCTCCTTTTTCTCTCTTCTCTCCTCTTCCTCTCCTCTCCCCTCTCTCTCCCAAAACGCACCCCATATTTTTCATGCCAAAGATTTTTATTGATCGCCCGGTTTTTTTTTTTTTCCGACAAATTCCAACGCGGAAAAAAAGATGGGAAGAAAAATAAACCCAAAAAAAAATTGGTGAAATTCCGGCGATCTGGGGGGAAAAAAATAGGGGGGTTTTCTGATAGAGGGGAAAATGTGTTTTCTATGCAGTCTGTACCCAAACAAAGGATGGGTTTTCCCCCTTTTTCCCCCCCCTTTTTCCCCCCAGCCCCCCCCACCCCCAGGAAAAAAATTTTTTTTTTTCCCCCCCCCCCCCCCCCCCCCAAAAATTTTTCCCCTTTTTTTCCCCCCCTAAAAAAAAACCCCCCCCCCCCCCTAAAATTCCCCCCCCCTTTTCCCCCCCCTTTCCCCCCCTTTCCCTTTCCCTTCACTTTTTTATTCCCCTTTTTCCCCCCCCAAATTCACCCTTTTTTTTTTTTTTATTTTTTTCCTTCCCCCTTTCCCTTCCTTTCCCCCCCCCTTCCCAAATTTTCCCCTTCTTCCCTCCCTTCCTTTTTCCCCCACCCCTTTTTCCTTTTCCCCCTTTTTTTTTTCCCCCCACCTTTTTTCCTTCTCCTTCCCCTTCCCTTCCCCTTTTCCTTATTTTTCCCCCCTTTCTCCCTTCCTTTCCCCCTTTTTTCCTTCCCCCCTTTCCCCCCTTTCCTTCCCCCACCCCCCCTTTCCTTCCCCCCCCCCTTTCCCTTTCCCCTTCCCCTTCTCCTTTTCCCACCCCCCCCTCCTTCCCCTTTCCTTTCTCCCCTTTTCCTTTTTCCTTCCCCCCCCCCTTCCCTTTTCCCCCCCCCCAAACCCCAAACCCCCCTTTTCCTTCCTTCCCTCCCCTTCCTCCCCCTCCTTCCTTCCCTATTTTCCCCCCCTTCCCTCTTCTTTCCTTTTTTTTCTTCTATCCTGTCTCAATTTTCCCTCCCGTCTTCGTTTCCTTTCTTTCCTTTTTTCTGTATTTTCCTTTCATTTCTTTTTTTCCCTTTCCCTCCCTTCAATTTTTCCTTCCTTCCCCTTTCTTCTCTCTTTGTCTTCAATTTTCCCCCCTTCCTTTCCCTTCCTTCCTTTTTTTTTTTTTTTACCCTTTCCTTCCCCTTCTTTTTCCTTTCCCTTCCTTTCCTTTCCCCCTTTCTCCTTTCCCTTCCCTTCCTTTCCCTTTCCCCTTCCCTTTCCTTCCCCCTTTCCTTTTTCCCTTCCCCTTTTTCCTTCTTTCTTCCTTCTTTTTCCTTCTTCCCTTCCTTCCTTCCTTTCTTCCCCTTTCCTTCCTTCTTTTTCCCTTTCCTTCCTTCCTTCCTTCCTTTTTTCCTTCCTTTCCCTTCCTTCCTTTTTCTTTTTCTTCCTTCCTTCCTTCTTCCTTCCTCCTTTTTTTCCTTTTTTCCTTCTTTCCCTTTTCCCTTTCCCTTTTTTCCTCCTTTCCCTTTTCCTTTTCCCTTCCTTCTTCCTTTTTTTCTTTTTTCTTTCCTTCCTTCCTTCCTTCCTCCTTTCCTTTCCCTTTCCCTTTCCTTTTCCCTTTCCTTCCTTCTTCCCTTCCCCTTCCCTTTTCCTTCCTTTCCCTTCCCTTTTTCCTTCCTTCTTCCCTTTTTTCCCCTTTCCCTTTCCCCTTTCCTCCTTCCTTCCCTTTCCCCCTTTTCCCTTTCCCTTCTTCCTTTTTTCCTTTCCTTTCCCTTTCCCTTTTCCTTCCCTCCATTAACCAAGCCTAAGGTCGTGGTTAAATTTTCCTTTTTTTTCCCCACAATTAAAAAAGAAATAGGTACTTGGAGCTACCTGTATTACGTAGTTTTTTAACATTTTAGCGCTAAAAAAATAGCCAGATGTAGAAATTAATACGTTGATTTTCCCCACCACCTCTCTCTCTCTCTCTCTCTCTCTCTCTCTTCTCTCTCTTCTCTCTCTCCTCTCTCTCTCTTCTCTTCTCTCTCTCTCTCTCTTTCTCTCTCTCTCTCTTTCTTTCTTATAGCATCAGGGTATTATATATTTTTCTTTTTTCCCCAGCTACCCCACCATACCACTCCCAATCATCCCCTACACCACACCACACCACTCCCCACTATCATCACCACACCACACAACCACTACACCACTATCACCCCTAACCATCACCACACCACTACCAATCATCCCCTACCCCATCACCACTACCACATATCACCTACACCCCCACCATACCATAGCATCACCAACACCACCCACTATACAATAAAAAAATACGCAGATTTTCATAGATACATAAAAAAAGCATCACCACCACCCCCACCACCACTCCCGTCCCACCACAAAAAAAAAAATTTATACCCCCACCCCCATCCCACCACCACCACCACCCCCCGCCACACCACCACCACCACCATACCACCCCCCACCACTACCGTCACCACCACACCCCCAAACACCACCACCACCACCCCCAAACCCCCCACCACACCACTACCACCCCCCCCACTACCGTCACCACCATCACCCACCCCCACCCCACCCCCACACCACACCCCACCACCCCCCAGACCCTCACCCCCACCCCCACCACCACCACCATACCACCCACCACCCCCATACCACCACCACCAACCCCACCACCACCCCCACCCCCACCACCCACCACCACCCCCCCACCACCCCCCCCACTACCCCACCACCACCACCACACCCCCACCCCCACCCCCACCACCACCACCACCACCACTACCACCACCACCACCACCCCCATTACCACCCCCACCACCACCCCCCTACCCCCCCAACCCCACCCCCTCCCACCACCACCCCCCACCCCCCACCACCAACCCCACACCACCCACCCCCACCCCACCCCCACTACCACACCCCCACCACCCCCACCACCATACCACCACCACCCCACTACCACCACCCACCCCCAACACCACCACCACCACCCCCAAACCCTAACCCCACCACCCCCACCACCACTCCCACCCCCCCACCACCACCCCCCCACCACCACAATCACCACCCCCACCACACTACCACCACCACCCCCCCCCGTCACCCCATCACCACCACCACCACCACCCCCACCACAACCCCCAGTCCCCCAACACCACCACCCCCCACTATAAAAAAGCTTTTCACCATTTCTACGATCTCAGAGATCAGACCTCATTCTTTAAGCCATCAACGTAAAGGTCTCTCTCTCTCTCTCTCTCTCTCTCTCCTCTCTCTCCTCTCTCTCTCTTTTCTTCTCTCTCCTCTTCTCTCCTCTCTCTTTTCTTTTCGGTTTTTGTGTGTTTTAAAAAACTTTTTTAAAAATTTGAGTTCAGATAAAAATAGTGTTTAAAAAAAAGTTTTTCAAAATTCTAGCAAAAAAAATGATAAAAAATTTAAAATAATAATAATAATAATATGAAATAATAATATGATAACAATGATATGAAGATAATGATGGCAGTAATGATGTTGCGTTACCGCAAGCCAAAAATATGATAGCCAAATGATAATATGATGTGATAAGGGGAAAATGGTGAGGAATGGTTTTTAGGGGGCAATGGTGTTTATGGTGATGGAAAGGTTTTTTATGGTGATGGCAATGGTGTTTATGGGGATGGCAATGGTTTTGATGGTGAGGCAATGGGTTTAGGGTGATGGCAAGGGGTGGAGGGTGATGGCATGGTTTAGGGTGAGGCAATGGTTTGATGGTGAAAATGTGATGAAAAAAAATTGGCATTAAATATTTAAACGGAAAAAATAGTGAATCGATAAGAGAATAGAAACAAATTGTCATAGCTAGTTAGAAAAAGAAAAAAAAACAAATTAAATGAAAATATGGAATTAATTCTATCAAATAACAAACATGAAGAAAAAAAAAAGAAAAGAATAAATTAGTGAAGGAGAAAAAACGGGAATAAAGGGAAAAATAAGACAAGAAAAGAAAAAAAAACTCTGAAAGAAATTGAAGTTTTTAAAAGTGTGAGAGAGAAGAAGGAGAGAAGAGGAGAGAGAGAGAGAGGAGAAAGAGGGAGGGGAGAGAGAGAGAGAGAGAGGAGAGAAGAGAGGAGAGGAGAGGGGGGGGGGGGAGGGGAGAGGAGAGAGAGAGAGATTAACCGCATGCTTTTGATATTATTATTTTTCGTCAATTTTATTTTATTTTTTTGCATATTACTATTATTATTTGCAGTAGTAACAGTTGTGATGATAGTAGTATTTAGTAGTAGTAGTAGTAGTAGTAGTAGTAGTATAGTAGTAGTGTAGTAGTAGTAAAAGGGTTTTTGTAGTAGTAGTATAGTAGAGAAAAAGTTTTTGTGTTGTTAGTAGTAGTGAAAAGTAGTGGTGTGGTATTATTATTATTATTATAGTAGTAGTTAGTAGTAGAATTTTCAGTAGTTGGTAGTAGTAGTAGTAGTGTAGATATTTGTAGTAAAGGATAGTGTATAGTAGTGTATAGAAGTAAGTAGTAGTATAGATAGTAATATAGTTGTAGTAATAGAGTAGTTTTTTGCAGTAGTAGAGTAGTAGTTTTAGTGTATGTAGTAATAATTTGTAGTAATGGGAGAGTAGTAGTAGAAGTATGAGTAGAGTAGTAGTAGTAGGTTTAGTGTACATAGATAACATATAGTCGCCAGTATTTGCCACTGCACTAATGTCCCCCCAGGCAAAATTATTACAAATTTTTGCACCTACAGATTGATGGGCACAAGAATGTAGTGTGAGTAAATAATATAAACTAGTGCATCTTTTTCAGGGGCACATACAACCGTTGATGCTAAAATTTCGAATAATTGTCCCTGGCGACATTAGTCAGTGGCGAGTGACTGGGGGAACTTAGGATATTACGGTAGCAGTAAAAAGTAGCAGTTGTTGTTTTCGTATAATTGTTTTGAAGTTAATATCGTAAAAAATAAACCTTTTTACTCCCCCAAAATGCCATAATTTTGTCATTCAGGGTTTCAAAAAGAGGAGAGAGAGAATGAGAGCAATCAATAGACAAAATATTGAGATAAGGGGGGACTGTCTCATGATTTCTCTCTTTTCTCTCCTCTCTCCCTCTCTCCTCTCTCTCTCTCTCTCCCTCCTCTCTCTTTTTTCCCCTTTTATTTTTCCCCATCTGTATCTTTTTCCTCGCCCTGATTTTCCTTTCAATCATCCCCTCCTCCTCTCCTCCCCCTTTCCCCCTTTCCCTCAAAAAAAATTTCGAAGTTTTTAAAATTTTCAATGGTTTTACGAACTTTAGTCCAAAAAAAAATTTTCACGTAGACCGGTCAAGCTCAACTAGAAACAACGGATTAAAATAAGCAGGGAAACGGTTTTTAACGAACGAAGCAAAGATTCTTCACAAACCGTTTTTTTAAACGTTGGAATGGGCCGCAGACGTAGTAAAACTAAATACAAAAGAAAACATTTAAAAATCGCCCGAAAATATTTCAATCAAATCCCCGGTTTTCACTGTTTATCTCGGAAAATAAATTTTTCTCGCGGGGCCCGAAATTACTTCCATTGCGTAAAATGATTGCGAGTCGCGTTACCAACCCCTCCCACACGTCTCAGACAGCCCCGAGTAAACGGTCATATCAATTTTTGACCTGGAGGGCTGGGGTTTCAGTAAGGGCCTGTCAGTTAGGGACCACCACGGGTTTTATATACCAGGGGTCACTGCGCAGGGGCCATTGAAGTGCACGGCGTCCTATTTGGAAAGTGCACTACCGCAGTGGATGAAACGGAGCGGGGGCCCTGATTGATGTGCCTCCCAAGAAAAGCGCCAGGAAAGGGCTCCGCCCCACCCCCGAATTCCACCCTAGCCTCACCAACATACATTAGCCTAAACACACACAGATAGCCCGGGGGTTAAACGGTTACCATATACTCTCGACCGTGAGGGCTGTGGTTCAGTTGGGGCCCGAATTTTAGGACCACCATCGGGATTTAAGGTACCGGGGGGTCACGGCAGGAGGCTTTGAAGTGTACGGCGCCCTACAGGGAAAATACACAATCCGCAGTGGATTGAACGGAGCTGGGGCCGATGACTGGTTTCCTCCCCAAAAAAGCCCAGGCAAGGCTGCCGCACCACCCCCTTTAACCCCCACACTGTGTTCACCCATTAAAAAACACAAACTGACCTATCTATCAAGACTAAACCACCCCACAAACTAGTAGTGTTAGCCATAGATTACAGCTTTCAACTTTCCTAAAATTCCCTGAGTTTTTTTTAATTGCAGGTATCACTTTTTTTTCCGGCCCGCTTTGGGGGAGGGGGTGAGGGGGGGGGAGGAGCCCTTTTATTCCTATCCCTTTCTTCTTATTATTAGTTAGTGAGTGTAGTTAAAGAAACAGTCTTGTAAGGCCACGGTCTGTTGCTGTTTGTGTTTTCCCTTTTTATTCCTTTTATCCTCCCCCTTTCCCCGGGCTTTCCTCCTCCTCCCCTCCTCTTCCCCTCTCCCCCCTCCTCCCCCTCCTAAGTCCCTCTATCCCTCCTATGAATGGGGAAAGCTCACTCCCACTTCGGAGGAAAGAGGGAGGAGGGCTTAGAGAGAGAGAGAGAGAAAAGGAGAGAGAGAGAAGGAGAGAGAGGAGAGAGAGAGAGAGAGAGGGGGAGAGAGAAGAGGAGAGAGAGGAGAGGAGGGGAGAGAGAGGAGAGAGGGAGGGGGGGAAGAAGAGAGAGAGAGGAAGAGAGAGAAGAGAGGGAGAGAGGAGAGGAGAGGGGAGAGAGAAGAGAGAGGGAGGAGTAGTATAGTAGTAGTAGACTGTAGAAGTAGCATAAAAGTATAGTAGTATAGTAGTAGTCAGTGGGGGGTTTTTAGGCTGGGCGACATCCCAAACCCCCCACAGGCGGACCGACGCGGGGGCGGATGGAGCGTCCGCAATATATATATTTTAATTTATAATATATATTATATATATAATAATAATAATTTTATATAATATATATATAATAATTTATTATTATCATTATAAAAATACATTTATCTTTCTCTTCTCGCTTCCTCTCCTCTCGGGGAGGAAAAAGAAAAGAGAGAGAGAGAGAGAAAGAGAGGGAGAGAGAGGAGAGAGAGAGAGGAGAGAGAGAGAGGGAGAGAGGAGGAGAGAGGGAAGAGAGGGAAGAGAGAGAGAGAGAGAGAGAGAGATTTAAACACGGTTTTAGCCAAGGTACAAAACCATTGGTTTTTTTTCAGGCATCATACTAATTACGGGTAACGTGCCCGTCTGCAGAAGATAACTTGTCATCCCCTTTTTCACCCACAAGCCCCCCCGGTGACACAACGACTTTATCTGGTGATTTAAAAAATAAAATGTCTAACACTTGTGGCAAAAAAAAACGTGCAACACATCGTGATCAGTGTTTTGGGGGGCGAGGGGGTGGCCGTGGTGCCCTGCTCTGGAGCCCCTGGCGGAACCCCTGGGGACGCCGAGCGGCTGCCCGAGGTGGGCAGGCAGGGACCAAAGGCGCTGCACGCCACTGTGGCGGGGCAGCTACGGGAGCTCCTGGTCACCAGGGGTGGCAGGACCCTGCCCCCCCGTCCCACCCGGACCCCCGGGAGGCCTGCGTGGCCCCCAGGGGAGGGCCGGGGTGGGACCCCCTGGGGAGACTAAGCGGTTCCCGGTTGGAGGTGGGGGGTGGCGAGGGCCCGAACACGAGCACGAGGATTTTGAATCAAAAAACCCCTTTTTGTTTTGCTTTTTTTTCCCGGATTTGTGCCTTTTGGTTGCCCCGGAGCTTGTTTCACTTTTTTTTGGGGCCCGGAAACCCAAAAAAGTGAAGCAAGATGGGGTGTGCCGAGCTGCAGGCGTCGCAGCAAAGCTCCAGACCAGGTAACACAGAGGCTGTCAAAATGAACCGACTTTTCTGAAATGATTGATGAGGAACCACAGAAGATATGAGGTGACAACTTCAGTGTACGGAGCAGCGGGGGGGGAAAAGCGCGCCACCCCGAGGACCTTTGTCGAGGACCACAGGAGCAAGAAGCCCGGGCGGAAGGGAAAGGCTCTAAGAAGCGTACCAAACGGAAGGAAGAAAAACTTTTTAAAGGAAGAGCCTGAGGAGATGGGGCGAATGGCACACGGGAAAAAAAGCAGAAAAAATGCCGTGACGAGGAGTAGACAAGGGGGAAAGGCCCCAAAGGCTGTGCGGGAGAGGTCGCGCCCCCAAAGCCACCCAAGAAAGGGTTTTAAGGCCCGGGACAAGCAGTCCCAAAGGACAACCTCAATTTACGGGTGCGCAACTCCTGGAAGGAAGACACGGTGACGGTGTTGCTGCCCGGGGCCGCCGGGCAGACGCAGACGTATCGGCCCCCCGGGGGAACCCCTGTCCAAAAACCCGAGACAGGACACCCCCGGTGCGTGTGCGGGGCCCCTGCCCCAGGATCCACCTCAAAACCTGTCACCCCCACAGGGGTTAAGAGTCAGGTGGCCCCGCCGCCAAGGCATCACCGGGGCCCCCTGGGGGCTTCGAGGCACAGCTGCGTGAGGCAGCCGAGCGTCGTAAAGGCGGCCGAAAAAAGGGGTCCTTGACGTGGCCCTGACATGGGGCGCCACGTGGGGGCCCCGGGGGGGAGGCCCCGATCAGGCTGGCACAGGAGTACCCCCGGCGTGAGGGTGTCCCCGGGCCCCCGCCCCCAACAAAGAGTCCCGCCCCAAATAAGGATCCCCGGGGGGCCCCCTGCGAGGTGGCCGCCGTGGAGGCCCGCCCCAAGGCATGCCTCAGGGGCGGAGCGGCGGCGGCACACGGTACTGAAGCCTTTCAGGGAAAGTATAGCGGCTATCGGCGGCCAAGAATGAGGAGCCGCTGATGACCCGGGCAGACTCCCCTTGGGTGTCCTCCCCGCCGTACCGGGTTGTGGGACCCAACCGGTGACCCCCAACGCCTGGCACGCACGCTTTTGGACCCAGCCGGGGTCTCCCTACTCAGGGGTACAGTGACTACATCTCATGTGTCTTTTATCTCTTTTCTTTAAATCTGGTTATTTGTTTGTACTTTTTTATCATGGCCCAAAACTGACAGATGTTTGGTTTGTTGCCAGGAATTCCCGACACCTTCCTGTATAGCTAGGGTGTTTCCAGGCGCAAAAGTTTAATAGTTCTGTTTTAAATTTTTTTTAATTTTTTTAATATAATATTTAATAATTTTTTATTGTTTCAAAAAATTATTTTTGTAAAAAATCACTAAGACAAAATAAGTCACGATGAAAAGTCGAAGAAAAGAAAAAAATATTTTTAAACTTAAGTCTTACGTAATCAAAAATTTTTTTACCCCATAGAGTCAAGAGGGTCTTTGATAATTCACCGTCGTCCGTCTTCCGTGTGTCCGGTGAGGCCCCCAGCCCAAGGGCCCGCCCTTTTTGTCCCAAAATTTTACCCGAACTTTCAGGAAAGGTTAGGTATCCTTAAGATGGGTGTAAGTATTTAGGCAGGTTGATCCAATTTCTTCATAGTTAAAAAAATTGGGGGGAGGGGGGGGTGCAGGCTGGGGTGGCCTACCGGCACAGGAGGGCACTTTTGTGTTTTGATTTTCACCTTTCCCCCCCCCCCCTCTCTCTCTCTCTCTGCCTCGAGGAAGATGGAAGGAGAGAGAGATTTATAAACACAGTGTACGGTACAAACCTTCGGATTGTCTTTCAGAGGCAATTAACGGGTAACTTTTTCTAATAATAACAAAAAAATTTAAAAATAAAAATAATAATTTTAGTTTCCAATATCTTAATAAAAAAGTAAAGGTTTGCCCAGGGCGCCACACAAGCCAGGACCGCCACTGGTAGTAGCAGTAGTAGTAGTAGTAGTAGTAGTAGTAGTAGTAGTAGTAGTAGTAGTAGTAGTAGTAGTAGTAGTAGTAGTAGTAGTAGTAGTAGTAGTATAAATAGTAGTAGTAGTAGTAGTAGTAGTAGTATAAATAGTAGTAGTAGTAGCAGTAGTAGTAGTAGTAGTAGTAGTAGTAGTAGTAGTAGTAGTAGTATAAATAGTAGTAGTAGTAGTAGTAGTAGTAGTAGTAGTATAAATAGTAGTAGTAGTAGTAGCGTTAGTAGTAGTAGTAGTAGTAGTAGTAGACTAGTAGTAGTAGTAGTAGTAGTAGCAGTAGTAGTAGTAGTAGTAGTAGTAGTAGTAGTAGTAGTAGTAGTAGTAGTAGTAAAATTGATTAAAAAAAAAAAAAATAATAAAATTTAAAAAATAGCAATAATAATGCCTCCCTATTTTTCTACCCCCCATTAGGTCATGTGTAGGGGTGTGTGTGGGCGCCATGGGTTGTGGTGTGGGCGTGGTGGGTGTGTGTGGTGTGGTGGGGGTGGTAGTGTGGTGGTGGCTTTCTCCCCCACCACCCATTACTACCACACCTCTACCACAGCCAGCGGACCTCATAGTTATCATTCTACATGGGTAAGTAGTAGTAGTAGTAGTAGTAGTAGTAGTAGTAGTAGTAGTAGTAGTAGTAGTAGTAGTGATGGTGGTTTGTGGTAGTAGTAGTAGTAGTAGTAGTCGTAGTAGTGATAGTAGTGGTAGTGGTGGTAGTAGTAGAAGTAATAGTAGTAGTAGTAGTAATAGTAGTAATAGTAGTAGTAGTAGTAGTAATTAGTAGTACTTAAAAACATCTTCTACTATACCCTTCGTCATCATTTCTATTCATAAACATTTGAATTCCTTTTCTTATAAAACTAAAGTACGTCAAGAGATCGAAATATATATTCAACCCTCTATTTACATACGGCTTCCGATCCCTTATGCAAACACCACGTGTCCACCTCGCCTCTCACCTTCCCTCTTACGGCTTACCTCTCTCCCCCTTCCCCCTCTCCCCTCTCCTGTCCTCTCCCCTTCCCTCTCTCCCCTTTTACCTCTCTCCCCTTCCCCTCTTTCCCCTCTCCTGTCCTCCCCTCCTCTTCCCTTCCCTTCAAATCTCCCTTCACACACCACGTCGCCACATTAATAGCTGAGGTGGTGAGGAGAGGCTATAGCTGAGGTGGTGCTTATGTCATCTATTTTTACTGTTTATTAACTTTATATCCGTCCTGTATTGGTTGCCTGGTGTTTATATTCATGGTGTGTGTTGGTGTGTGACTGTACCATAGGCAGGACGAGATGGCTGATTTAATTATAATAGTTATCCTACAATTTATTTTCGATATTTTTATAGTAGTAGTAGCTAGAAATAATAATGATGATGATTGTAGCAAAACAGTAATTTTTTTAATTTGTCGCAGGTTCCGGCGCGTGTCGGAGGCGCAGCTCGAGGAGGGGGACTTTTCCGGCTTTGCAAGGCTTCGGGCGGGGGGGGTGAGGGCCGCTACCTCCCCTCCCCCTCTCCCGCCCCTCCCCTGCCCCCAGGCGCCCCTTTATTAACAGGTAAGCATTATATTAAGCTTTATTATGCGGTGTGACGAGCGACACTAATGGTAGCAATGGTGACAATCGTTGCAATGGTAGAATCTATTTTTTTTTTTTTTGTGAAACCAGCGATTGCACCGTGAAACTGAATCGGGGCCTATTACCTGCATAGTCCGTCAGCGCCAACTTGGGCTATATGGGCATGTGGCACGCTACCCTGAAACCGATCCTTCCCATCGGGTTGTATCTGTAAGAGACAATCCGGCGTGGAGGAGGCCAAGAGGGCGCCCACAAGGCACGTGGCTGGGACAAGTTGATGTTTCTTGTCGAGAGCTGCTTGGTATGGGCAGGGATCGAGCCTGCATGGGGACTCGCGCGTGGTGACCCCCGGGAGTATTTATTTAGCGAATTTAGCGAAAATGCCTGGATCTCTGAGACTCTCATGTTCCACTGAAAAAATATCTCGCATCTCCTTTTTCCCTCAGGCCTATACACGGTCAAGGACAACCCCAGTGACGGTATGGCGAGGTCTACCGTAAAACCCGATGCCACGAAGCAGACAAAGAAAACCAAAACTAAATGGCAAACTGCTGTAGAGCCGCTGTGGGTGACTGCCGCCCAGCACAACCTTACCTCCGCTCTCTTCAATTACTACAGGTGACTACAAGACCTTAGACTACCCTAAGAGTTACTAATAGTGTGTTATGATACATGTGCTTTGTCTATAATCAGGTCAGAAGAAAGAGAAATATGGATAAAAAGAGAGGGAAGAGGATATTAACCGGAACTACCTCGTGTAAGTCTCGTGGCCTCTTGTAGCTTCCTTATTTTATTATATTTTTTCTTATGTTCTTATATATATATTTGCACCTACTGAATTACTACCATTAATAACACTGTAGTCGTCACTGCACTAATGTCGCCAGGCGCCATATATTACGAATTTTAGCATCACTATAGACTTGCATGTAGCTACTACCGAAGACAAGTACATAATATAAACTACTGTGCATGCCTCTTCAATGACACATACAAGTCGATCTGTAACTGTAGGCTATAGTTATGCTGAAATTCGAAATATGTAGCACCTGGCGACATTAGTGCAGTGGCGAATATATAGTGTAGTATAGTAGTACAGTAGTAGCGATAGTATAGACGGTAGTAGTAGTAGTAGTAGTAGTAGTAGAAGTAGTAGTAGTAGTAGTAATAGTAGTAGTAGAAGTGCATACCTGTCAACTTGTACGGTTTACCCGTATTTTGTACGGGAAATTTGATTTTTTGAGCATGTACGGCGTACAATGCAGTTTTGGATGGTAAAAAGCGCCCTCTTGTGTCTGTCACACAGTTATGCTGACAGTGAGCGAGCCTTTTCACATGTGAGGAGTGAAATGTTGAAGTTGGCAAAATCAGCCACAGCTACATACAGTGGCCGTACCGAGACCACCGAGAGAATCATCTCGGTGGCCACGGGCGTACCCACAACATTTAAAAGGGGGGGGCCAAAAAAAAAAAAAAAAAAAAAAAAAAAAAAAAAAAATATATATATATATAATATAATATATATATATAATATATATATATATATATATATATATATAATATATATAATAATAATAATATAAGCGAAAGTGTGTGTGTGTGTGTGTCTGTCTGTCCGCTCTGGGTGCCGCCCCCTGTGCGGAATCCCCTCATATGGCACAGTTTTGGAATCGGGTCGACCAGGGAAAGGTTTTAAGCACACTTATGAGGTGATCCGATCACTTTTTTTAATTTTTTATTTAGCAGCCTATTAGCGAGAATTGTGGAAAAAAAGTTGCTTGCGAGAATTGAGGAAACCTTGATGTACGTAGGGTGATGGGTAATGGGTGAGTGAATGGGTGGGGTGATGGGTTAATGGGTGTGGGGTGATGGGTGAGTGAATGGGTGGGGGGTGATGGGTTGGGGGGTGATGGGTGATGGGTGAGGGAATAGGTTGGGGGTGATGGGTAATGGGTGAGTGAATGGGTGTGTGGTGATGGTTAATGGGTGAGTGAATGGGTGGGGGGTGATGGGTAATGGGTGAGTGAATGGGTGGGGGGTGATGGGTAATGGGTGAGTGAATGGGTGGGGGGTGAGGGTAATGGGTGAGTGAATGGGTGGGGGGTGATGAGTAATGGGTGAGTGAATGGGGGGGGTGATGGGTAATGGGTGAGTGAATGGATTGGGGGTGATGTGAATGGGTTGGCGTTAATATACATTTCTACATCCATGATTTCATGAAAGTTAGAAGGGGCTATCTGGAGAGTCTGTGTTTGGTGGGCCGAAGGCCCACCAATAGCCCTCCGCAGGAGCTAGCCAAAAAGTCCGCCCGGAGGGCGGCTTTGTAGTCCATGAGCCAAGACCCGAATTTTGGGATATCGGTACCACCCGGGGTGGACTAATTCTCTTAGGTGTTTTTAGCTTGCTACATGTCTCTAGTTTATGTTTGATATGATAGCCCTTTGCACACTGGTAGCTTAATGGTCGTTATCACTTCTTGAATAGACACACCCTACCGAAAATTCAGAAATTTTTTAAAATGTCAAATTTGGGGACAGGAATGCCTAAATGTCACTAAAATGAATATAGTAATTGTCACATTTAATACAAGTCCTGTAAATACACACTAAGCATGCCATGGGCTTGTACTTACTATTATGGCCAATTAATCCTCCTCAATATCATCTACGTCAGACTCGGAATCTGACTGTTGTGCTACCGGCTCTTCTTCAATAGCCTTGTTCTGGCATGTCTGTAACCTGCACATGTCCGTACACTTCAGGCCATTGCTGAGGCAAGTGCACTTAGGGAGTTCGCATGACCGCACACACTTGCAGGACAGTAGCTGCATAACAGCATCTGGTGCTGGTGAGCCTCCTCGCATCCAGTTGACAGCAGCAAGCTTGCCGTCCTCATCTGTCATCCAGCCGCAGTCTGTTGTTGGGTTCGCAACAAATGGCTGGCTCTGCAGACTTCTCCTCCAGATCGCAGCCTGGTAGTTTGCACGTAGTGCATGCATGAAGAGGCAGTCCTCACAAGGAGGGAGTTGACTTGACTCCACCTCTCCACGTCTCGCACAGAACAGCTCATACCGAAGCTTGTTCACCTCAGTTGTGTGGGTAGATGGCAGGTACATGTGGCAGGTGATTTCCTGTAGCTTCTCAAAGAGTTCAGGAGACACTTCCCATGAGCGCCCAAGTTCGTGGAAAGCATCCTGGTATGTCTTGTCTGTCCATCTTCACCTGCTTGAGTGTCGTCGTCATCTTCCCCCGGCCAGCGAATGCACTGACGGTATCACAGCCTGTAAAGGCATGCATACCAATCAATGAACACACACGCTGCCTCCCAGTGTACGGCTCAGTGTGGTGATATCCCAGGAATCTGTCCGGTTCTTCGTCTCGCACTTCTGGAAAGGTGGGATGGGATCTTGTGGCACATGCCCAGACACAGGACCATGACGTCTGTATCCTCTGCAGTAATGATGACAGACTTGTACCCAGATTCTGCTGCATGAAGTGCATGGAGAAGGAGGCGTGTGTCTGCTTCTTCTTGACTTGACTTAAGCTCAGGAGCCTCTTCCCACTGCTCTTTGGTGATCTTGAAGCAGAGCTGCTCACATGTGACATACAGCTCCTTGCCCTCGAGCTTCTCCCTGTGCTGTGGTTGTTTCCATTCTTTACCAGGAACTTGATGAGACTTGCCTTGTTGGAGGAACTACCGAGTAACTTTCTCCACTGCTGGATGTTGTGCCCAGGTTGAATGTTCTTGAAATGGATCCCTGTGCCTGCACTTCTGTTGGCTCGTTCTGCATCTTGATGGATGTCTCCTTGTAGACGTCAAACAACATCAATGCGCCTGCTCTTAGCACCCTCATGGACAACGTGACTCAGTGCTGTGCCTGCAAGCTGTGAAAAAAGTGTTGTCGTTTCCCTTCAGTTTCTGGACCAGGCTCATCCCATCAATTATGGTAGCAGAGGGCTCGGGGATCACCTCTGCAGGAGAAACATTCCTCTCCAACTCCCTTGCTAGGGCAGCCTTGTTGGTCTTGCGGAGAGACCCATCACCGCTGGCAAGTGCCCATGGCAAAGGCCCCAGGGGATGAGCCAAGACATCACTCATTTGAGCTTTTGTTCTCAGCAACAAGGATATCTGGCCAAATAGGTTCCTGTCAGCCTTCAAGATAGCCTCCTTGGCATGGCCTTGTGAGCGTGGCTTCATTCTGATGTTAGTGAACGTTCTCAGTTTCGTCTTCGTCATCGTGTCATGAAACTGTATAGTTGGCGTATCGGTCTCCAGGCGCTCTTCCTTGAAGGCTTGATATGCATCCTCTCCTATTCTGTAGGCCCCTAGAAGGTCTTTGGCAACTTCTGGTGGTGCTGTAGTCGCAGTTGACAAACTGACAAGATCTCCTTGCTCTGCGTTGAAGGGGTTCAACCAGCTGGTCTCCATCACCAAATATGAAATAAACCCCTAAATATGGGGAAACTTGAAATATACATTGGAATAACTCTTGTAGAGAATCAAATTAGCTACAAGAGTTGTTAGAATATATTTTTCAATTTCTCCCATATTTAGGGATTTATTCCAGATTTATGGGAAAATACCCAAAATTATTTTTTTTTAGGGTAAATCCCAAAATATGAGAAAATTTGAAAAATACCTAGGAACAACTCTGGTAGAGAATCAAATTCTACATAGGTGTCCAAAGTTTCGCAACGATCGTGTGATTGATTTTAAAGAAAATGAGGAAAACCCCGAGCGTCACGCTGAAAATCTTTTTTTATGGGTAGCACCCCCATTGCATCAAAAAATCAGACTAAGCTACCAGTGCGGGAAGGCTATCATATCTTAATGTATTTACAGTCACTCTATAAACATTTTAGTACCATTCGTGTTTAGTCACCCCAGGTGGTACCGATATCTGGCCTGGCTCATGGACTATTGCGGCTAGTATATATATATATTTATTTATTTATAGTATCTATATTTTTAATATTATTTATTTATTTCTTGCAAAGGGGGGGGCCATGGCCGCATGCCCCCCCCCCACCCTCGGTACGCCACTGGCTACATACAATAATCAGTGGTCCTCGTAACTGCCAATATTGTATTGTATGTTACCAAATAAACCATTTTCTCACGCACGTGTAAGGTTTTTTGCTGTTTTGTAAGGGCAAATGTAGTGCTTTGTAAGGGCGGGACTGATTTGGGGTTGACAGGTATGTAGTAGTAGTAGTAGTAGTAGTAGTAGTAGTAGTAGTAGTAGTAGTAGTAGTAGTAGTAGTAGTAGTAGTGGTAATAATAGTAGTAACACCTTAGAATTAATACCCTTTTGGGGCCTTTACCTTGTTCCCATGGTAGATGTGAGCCTCCACTGGGTCCGGGGATCAGTTTTGCGTGCCCGCCCCGCCCGCGCCCCACCCGACGCCCGCACCCTCACGCCCCACCTCCACCACGCCCTCGACCTGCTGCAGGGCGGCGGCTATACCCTGGCCATGGTGAGACAGAGAGAGAGAGAGAGAGAGAGAGAGAGAGAGAGGGGGGTGAGGAATAAACAATAACAGAAACACAAACAACTGAGAAAGATATAAACAAACACAGATAACTATAATAAGAAAAACAGTTAAATACAGTGTTTGAGAGAGTGATAGAGACAGACAGAGAGATAGATATTAGATAGAGAAGAGAGAGAGAGAGAGAAGAAGAGAGAGAGAGAGAGAGAGAGGAGAGAGAGAGGGAGAGAGAGAGAGAGAGAGAGAGAGAGAAGTGCAAAAGCCAAAACCACGTACGCGGGGCAGTATATAAGTGTGTTTTACAAGGTGTTTTACAAGTGTTTTTTCAAGTGCTAGAATCTTATTATCATCAATAAATAATACTAATAATAGTAGAATAGTAATAATAACAAAGAAAATGATAATAATGATAATAGTAAAAACTAGTAATAATAACAATAGCACTGCGAGAGCGTTGCATACCAATGGGTAGAAGTGGGCGAAAAAAAACTCTGCCGGGGACGTTTGCCACGTTTAACTTACTCCGTGATATGTATCGCATAGACTGGTATACGTATTATTTCCATTACTATTATTATTTCTATTATTATTATTAATTTGATCATGATTCATGTTACCATTATTATCATTGCTATTTTTTTTGTTATTTTTACTTTGTCATTATTAAGATTATCATTATTCCTATTTTTACTATTAGTCTGTTAAAATTGCGAGCTGCCTTAGAAGAAAAAAAACCACAATGAAGAGAGAACGTTGATAACATAATCAACGAAACAAGGTGAGAAAAAAGAAGGAAGCTAAGGAAGGATAAGACATAGGGAAGAGGAAATAAAGACATAGAAATAAGAGGATACAGACAGGAAAATACAGAAATTATCAAGATTGAGAATTAAGAGAAAAAAAATATCTAGAAGTGTTTCGCAGTACTGGTGTTTTTGTGTTATTGGAGGTGTTATAGGTGATGGTAATACCTATTCTTCCCCCAAGGTATGGGGGCCCGCGGGGGCAGTAGCAGCAGTAGCAGTAGTAGTAGGGCAGTATCGTGGGCCGGACCGAGGAGGAGGGTATAGGAGGCGTGGGGGCTGCCTGGCGCGGGTGGATGTGTTTCTCCTGGACCTACAACACGCCCTACACGCCCGCCACCCGCCAACCAGGTGAGGGCGTGGCTGTGGGCGTGGGTGAAAATAAGAAGGAATATATATAGATAGATAGATAAATAGATATGTGGGGGTTTTGGGGATTTAGTAAGGGATATAAGAGATAGATAGATAGATAGATAGGAGTGTTTGTGGGAAGTTAAGAGATAGATAGATAGATAGGAGGGTTTGTGGGAAGTTAAGAGATAGATAGATAGATAGGAGAGGAGTGTTTGTGGGAAGTTAAGAGATAGATAGATAAATAGGAGGGAGTGTTTGTGGGGAAGTTAAGAGATAGATAGATAGATAGATAGGAGGGTTTGTGGAAGTTAAGAGATAGATAGATAGATAGGAGAGGAGTGTTGTGGGAAGTAAGAGATAGATAGATAGATAGGAGAGGAGTGTTTGTGGGAAGTTAAGAGATAGATAGATAGATAGGAGAGGAGTGTTGTGGGAAGTTAAGAGATAGATAGATAGATAGGAGAGGAGTGTTTGTGGGAAGTTAAGAGATGGATAGATAGATAGGGAGGGAGTGTTTGTGGGAAGTTAAGAGTAGATAGATAGATAGGAGAGGAGTGCTTGTGGGAAGTTAAGAGATAGATAGATAAAGGGGAGGAGTCTTGTGGAAGTTTAAAAGTTGATAGATAGTAGGAGAGGAGTGTTGTGGGAAGTTAAGATAGATAATAAAAGGAGAGGGGTGTTTGTGGGAAGTTTAAAAGTTAGATAGAAAAAAAGAGAGGGGGTTTTTGGGGAATTAAAGAGATGAGATAATAGGAAAAAGGGGTGTTTTGGGGAAATTAAAAGATAGATAATAGATAGGAGAGGGTGTTTTTTGGGAAGTTAAGAGAAGATAGATAGATAGGAGGGAGGTTTTGGGAAGTTAAGAGATAGTAGATAGAAGGAGAGGAGTGTTTGGGAAGTTAGAGATAGAAGTAGATAGGAGGGAGGTTTGGGGAATTTTAAGAGATAGATAGATAGATAGGAGAGGAGTTTTTGGGGGAATTAAAGAGATAGAAAATGATAGGAGAGGAGGGTTTGTGGGAGTTAAAGATAGATAATAGATAGGAGGGGAGGTTTGGGGGGAAAGTAAGAGATAGATAGATAAAAGGGAGAGGAGTTTTTTGGGGAAGTAAAAAGATAATAGATAGATAGGGGGGTTTGTTTGGGGAAGTTAAGAGTAATAGTAGATAGGAGAGGATTTTTTGGGGGAAATTTAAAGGATAGATAGAAGATAGGAGGGTTTGTGGGAGGTTAAAAAGGGGGTGTAAGGGGTTGAAGGAAAATTTAAGGGTTTTAAAAGGGGGTGTGGGGAGGGGCTGGGGAAGGGGAAAGAAGGGGGTGGCGGGTTAGAAAGGGGGGGTGAAGGGTGTAAGGGGGGGTAAGGGGTGAAAGGGGTGTAAGGGGTAGAAAGGGGGGTGTAAGGGGTAGAAAGGGGGTGTAAGGGTTAAAAGGGAAAAATGGGGGAAAAAAAGGTGGGGGAAGTTTTTGGGGAAAAGGAATGTGTTGTTTAGAGATTAGAGTTATTATGTTGTGTTGTTATTTTTGTAGTTGTATGTGATTGTTGTAGTTTTTATGTAGTTTTTGTTCTGTTTTTTTGCTTTCGTTGTTTTTTTTTATTGAAATGTGCTTTTTATTGTTTTTCAGAAAGTATTTTTTTAGGCTTGTTATTATTTTGGGTATTGTGTTGTTTTTTGTTGTTGATGATCGTTGTTGTTGTTGTAGTGGTTTTTTTTTTTTCTTTAATTTTTTTTGTTTTTTTGTTTTTTCTTGTTGTTATTATTATTGCTGCTTTATTGTTTTTCTGAGTTTTGTTTTTATGTTCTGTTTTTATTTTTATTATTTTTATTTTTGTTATTGTTGCTTGTTTTTATTATTTTCTATTTTTTGTTTTAAATCTTCAACGACCCCCCCTTTCTTTTTCCTCTCTTTTCCCCCCCCCCAACACACATCATCGTCATCACCCAGCCGAGCCCCCGTCCCCCACCCCCCGCCCCGCCACGGCCCGCCACCTCGGGGGGATACCAGGGGAGAGGGGGGAG
>JACEEZ010008201.1:0-10298 GCA_016584305.1 Chionoecetes opilio
ATTGTTGCAGTGAATCGAGGCCGTGGTGGTTCATCGTTTGCCTTCAGCGTGTTGGAACATTTCTCAGTCTCCTGGCACACTCTGACGATTGTCACTAATTGTTAACAAGTATAAAAAAATATACTTATCTATATCTACCTATATAAAAAAAAGTATACCATATCCACCTATATTTTTTTTTAACTAGTAGGTGGGGATGACTGGAGTGGGTAGATGGATTAAGAGTGGATGGGCTGGGTGGGGAGTGAGTGTGGGTGTGGGTGTGGGTGTGTGTGGTGGGTGTGTGTGTGGGTGGGTGTGTGTGTGTGTGGTGTTACTCACAGGTGGAAAGATTTGCCACTTCCAGGTCCTGGTCTGATAGCAGCACAGCTTGGCATGACGAGGCGATAAGCACAACCAGACAGCAACGCGAGCCGCAGAAACAAGGCTTTGTTTTGGTATTGGCAAGATGGCGGACAGTTGGAACCAGTGCTGAGCCAGGCTTCCGCGATCCATGTTATATAGATCAGTGGGCGACATCCTCCTCCTCAAATAGGGTGGTGAGAGGGTTTTCGTAGTTTAAGTTGTTTGTGTTTATGTAGCCCAGAGGAATAGTGTCTACGTCGTGTCGGTGCATGTGTGTGGTGATATGTTCTATGTGTGTTGGTCTGGGGATGTGCTGAGGGAGAGGGTGCGGTCGGAAAACCGTTTCCCAATGGTGCTTAAACGCGTCGGTGACTCGGACAGGGTCTCTTACCCGGATGTTGTTTACGAGTAAATACTCGAAGCGTTCCCTCTTTATTCCCTTCATTCTGTGCACCATGTGCCAGAACTCAGTGGAGTTAGAGGTGCGCTTGCTGTCCATGCGTTGTACTAAGCTTCTCCAGTGCGTGTCGTGGTCAGTCTGTAAGCTGTCGAGGATGTGTCGGCGTAGAATGTTTAGGTCTCCCTGGACTCGGATGTGATTTTGAATGTTGCGCGCAATGCGTGTTCTGTAGCAGATAAGGAGACGTTGTGTCCAGATAGAGGGTTTAAAGTCATAGAAAATGTTGTGGTGTTTCTTTGGTATGTACGTGTTTGCAGCTGTGATGATGTTTTCTTGAAGAGTGTTTATGGCTGTCAAGTTGTGTGTGGTATTGTCTCTCTAGTGGCGTGGGGTTGTGTGTGTTTGCGAGGGCATCCTTAAAGTCTGTCCAGTTTGCGTTCTAATAGTCAAAGTAAGGTGGTGAAGGGACGGAAATAGAGTTTGTGGATACGCGGAGAATTAGAGGTATGTGATCCGAGCCGCAGAGGGGGCCCTGTGAGAGGTGGTGGTGTAGGTGTATGGACTGTCTGTTAGTGATGGCAAGATCGGGTCGCCCCGTGCCACCATTTCCAGTGAAACATGTTGGGAAGTCTGGCTCGAGAAACCGAAGGCGTTTTAATTTTACAATTTGGTGTAGCTGAAGGCCGTGTGGGTTGTTCCCGCCGTGTCTGAAAGTTGTGTGTGTAGCGTTGAGATCGGCTATGAGATAGACAGGTATGTTTGTGTGGTTGAATAGGCGATGTATACTGGTAAGAGGAAGTCCGGTGTTGGGTCGAGCGTAAGTTGTAGCAACCAAGATGGGACCATGTGAGGTATGAATCTTGGCTGCTAAGAAATGAGGTGTAGGCCAGTCAACTAGGAAGTCGTGTCGAAGAGTGTGTTTTATCAGGATGGCTACGCCGTCGTGAGGTGTGACTGTGGTGTTTTTGCACGTGTATCCGTACAGTTTTATGGGGTTTCTGAGAACCCCGATGTCATTGAGGATGACAATGTCTGGGTCTAAAGATCTTATAGACTCAGTTATTAGATGACGATTATTTTGGTATCCGCGACAATTTAGCTGCATGAAGGTGATCATTACTTACGATGTTTTAGATTTACTACTAGATTTACTAGATTTACTAAATTTACTACTAGTTTGTGCGCGTGTGGTGACAGGGGATGCAGAGGTAGCGGGTTGGGAAGAAGGTGTGTTAGTAACGGGTAAGGGTAAGGAGGCGTTGGGGGGGGCGCGGGTAGTTTCCCGCGTTTGGGCTGCGGCCGCGTCGCCGTCGACGGAGCTTTCCACGTCATCACTGGAGTCGGTGTCTGAGGACGAGGACTGCTCGGACTGCTCTCTTTGCTCTGATGTATCGGAGGGGGGGTGTGTCTCAGGTTGGGTGGTGTTGGGCGATGTCGAAACTTGCCTGTGATTTTGAAGGTATGAGCGTCTGTGTTTACTTATGAAGGCGTCTGACATTTTGAAGGAGGGTAATCCATTTTCATTGAGTAGTTCTGTCATTTGTTCATGGAAGAGCTGAAGGTTTCCTTTTGCCATGTGGGAGGCGGCTTGTACACAGGCGGCGATAGTGTATGTCGCATTGGTGGTGTCTGTTAGGTTCACCTGTGGTGGGCTTACGGGTGGTGTGGTGTTAGTGGGAGTGGGTAAGGGGGCAGGAGGGGAAGGGGTAGGGGTTGCGCCCCTTGCGTACGCAGGTATGGTGTTGCCTGGAGTGGGGGTCGCTGTGTTTTGCTCTATTTGGGCTTGGCGTTTGATTTGGCACCTAAAAGCGACGGCGGTATGATCCCCGCCGCAATTGGAGCACTTGGTAGTGTTGGAGCGGCAGTTTCTGTAGCTGTGGCCTAATTCAGCGCATTTGGAGCATTTGTCTTGTGTTTCTTTGCAGTTATTTGTTCGGTGTGTGAAGAGGAAACACTTGAAGCATTGTACCACCGGCAGATATTCTTGGATATTTACGTTATACTGTGGGATGAATTGGGAGAAAACTTTAAGTCCCTCTTTTACTAATTTGTCTGCTTCTTGTTTTGTCCGTGTCTTGATTTTGATCATGTGAGCCTTCTGTATGATTTTAATTTCGTCCATATGTATGCCATTTTTTTTTTCAAGTTCCTGTTGGAGTTCATTTATTTCTGAATTGATCAGGAGGTCGTCGATGCGGCGAGCGAGGATGGTTCTCGCTGAGATCATGGCTGGGGTTCGATTAGGGTGAATCCGTTATCTTTCAGTTTGCGTGTGTTTTCGGGGGTAGTGTGTGCTGTGAGGTCGGCCACGGAGGCGAGACCGACAATGGCGTACAATGGAGATGAAGCATTTTGTGTGTGCAATCTGGGTTAATCGAAAAAAAGTGGCGCTGATGTCACTGGGGGGGTCGCAGGTACTTCTGTATCGCAGCGTGCGGTCAGGGGGACGTGGGTTTGCCATGCTTGGGGGGCATAAAGCGAAACGGCGCTATACACAACTGATTACACTACGGGTAATACACAGCTGAATACTGACTACCCGCAACACAACTGAATACAATAACGGAATGCCCTTGGCACTCCGTAGCAGCTCCGATGTCTGTGGAGAGAACACTGAGGTTACACAAATTTCTGAACACAGAGTTATGCCAGGATACTCTCACGTCAGTCTGTAGTCGCCCCAGTACGAAGCTGGAAATGAGGAACAGGACTCCGGACACAGAGAAAGTACACACAAGGGAAATGATAGTGAGGTCGGTTTGGAAAAATAAAAAATAAAAACACTGGAGCAAAGATAGAGAGTTTATATACAAAGGAATATACAAAGGAAACACAAACAGCAACAGACCGATAGGTC
The DNA here is from genome assembly GCA_016584305.1 of Chionoecetes opilio. Taxonomy (NCBI): domain Eukaryota; kingdom Metazoa; phylum Arthropoda; class Malacostraca; order Decapoda; family Majidae; genus Chionoecetes; species Chionoecetes opilio. The sequence goes on from JACEEZ010008201.1 coordinate 3,603, forward strand.
TTTACAAGGCTGTTTGCTTTAACTACACTACACTAACTAGATAATAAGAAAGAAAGGATAGGAAGTAGAAGGCTCCTCCCCACCCACCCATCCCTCCAGCCGAAGCTGGCCGGAAAAGAAGTGATACCATGCAATATAGAAAAACTGAATGGAATTTGTGAGGAAAGTTGAAAGCTGTAATCTATAGCTAACTACTACTAGTTTGTGGGGGTAGGTTTAGTGCTTGATAGATAGGCATGTTATGTGTGTTTTTGTAATCGGTGTGAACACAGTGTGGAGGTTCAAGGGTGGTGCGGCAGCCTTGCCTGGCGCTTTCTTGGGAGGCAGCAGTCAATCAGGCCCCAGCTCCCTTCAATCCACTGCGGATTGTGTACTTCACATGTAGGACGCCGTACACTTCAATGCCTCCTGCAGCAGTGACCCCTGGTACCTTAAATCCCGATGGTGGTCACTAACTGTCAGGACCCTAACTGAACCACAGCCCGTCATAGGTCGAGAGTAGTAGTGGTAACCGTTAACTCGGGGCTATCTGTGTGTGTTATGATGTCTAATGTAGTGTTGGTGTAGGCTCAGGTTGGAAGTTCAAGGGTGGTGCGGCAGCCTTGCCTGGCGCTTTCTTGGGAGGCAGCAGTCAATCAGGCCCCAGCTCCGTTTCAATCCACTGGTAGTGCACTTTCCAAGTAGGACGCCGTGCACTTTAATGCCCCCTGCAGCAGTGACCCCTGGTATATACATCCCGATGGTGGTCACTAACTGACAGGGCCTTTACTGAACCACAGCCCGTCACAGGTCAAAAGTTGTAGTAGTGACCGTTTACTCGGGGCTGTCTGAGACGTGTGAGAGGGGTTGTGTAGACGCGACTCGCAATCATGTTACGCAATGAAAGTAAGTATCAGAGGCCCGCGAGATAAATTTATTATTCCGAGATAAACAGTGACAACCGGGGATTTGATATGAAATATTTATCGAGGCGATTTTTAAATGATTCTATTGTATTTGAGTTTATTACGTCTGACGGCAGCCCATTCCATACGTTTACAACACGGTTTGTGAAGAAGTACTTTGCTTCGTTCGTTACAAACCGTTTCCTGCTTATTTTAAATCCGTTGTTTCTAGTTGGACTTGACCGGTCTAGCGTGAAAAGTTTTCTGGGACTACGTTCGTAAATCCATTGAAGATTTTAAAGACTTCGATGAAGTCACCTCTTATCCTTCGTTTTCTTAGTGGGAATAAGTTAAGTTGTTTGAGCCGATTTTCGTACGATTTATTACGCAATCTAGGTATCCTTTTGGTTACTCTGCGCTGTATTTTTTCTAGTTTATCTATGTCTTTTTTATAATAAGGTGACCAGAACTGCACACAGTATTCTAGATGGGGGTGAACAAGCGAGTTAAAAAGAGTGAGTATAACTTTTTCAGATTTGAAACTGAAAGTTCGTCCAATAAAGCCAACCAATTTATTTGCAGTTTTTACGAACTCTATAATTTGGGTATTCGGTTTGAGATCTTTCGAGATTATAACGCCTAAATCTTTTTCTTTATCAACACTTGTTCGTTGGAAATCGTTCATCACGTAACTTTTATGAGGGTTGTTATTACCTATATGTAGTACATGACATTTGTCAAGGTTGAAATTCATTTGCCATGTTTTTGACCATTCTGTTAGCGTGTTTAAGTCGTTTTGTATGAGTTGGCGCTGAGATTCTGTAGAGGTTATGTTTGTGATTTTTGTGTCATCAGCAAATTTCGATATCCTGCATGTGATTCCCTCGTCAATGTCATTTATGTATATTAAGAACAGGATAGGTCCGAGAACTGATCCTTGAGGAACACCACTATTTACACTGGTCCAGTCAGAAGAATTTCCATTTATTACCACCCTTTGTTTACGATTTGACAGCCAGTTTTCTATCCAATTTGAAAGATGGCCTGTTATACCATGAGCTTTTACTTTGCTAATGAGACGCTTATGAGGAACTTTGCGAACTGCTTTTTGAAAATCGAGGTAAACTACGTCTACTGCCCTCGTGGTGTCGTACATTTTAATACACTATGTAACAAATCAAGTAAGTTTGAGAGGCATGAGCGTTTATTTCTGAATCCATGCTGCGAATCTTTGATTATGTTATTTTCTTCTAAGAACTTAACGATTTTGTCTCTTATGATGGATTCCATTAATTTTCCAGCAACTGATGTTAAACTGATTGGGCGATAGTTTCCGGGCTGCGACTTGCTTCCTTTTTAAATATGGGTGTGACATTTGCTAGTTTCCATTCGCACGGTACATTCCGGTGAGTAAAGACTTATTAAATAAGATGGAAAGTGGTTTTACTATTTCATTCTTTGCTTCTTTTAATATGCGTGGCGAAATTTTGTCAGGACCAGGAGCTTTGTTAATTTTCATGTTATTTATCGCGAGCAAAATGTCACATTCCTGAAAGGTTATGAGCTGAGGCAAGTACCTTAGTTCGGGTTTTCGGGATGGGTTGATTTTGCGTTGTTTTTCTACTGTGAAGACTGATGCAAAAAAGTTATTTAGAGTATATCCGCCATAGATACTTCATTTTCTGGTGTTCGCCATTTTCCATTTCAACGTCCTATGGTTGACGTCATTACTTTTTTCTTTCTAACATAGCTGTAGAATTCTTTAGGGTTTGATTTGCTCATTTCGGCAATACGTACTTCAAAATTTTTCTTGCTCTGCTTAATGAGTTTTTTCGTATTTCGTCTAATTCTGTCGTGATCGCGTTTGTCGTCTTCATTTTGTGTTTCTTTGTGTTTTTCATATGCACGCTTTTTAGCTGCAAGGCTGTCCTTGATTTCGCGGGTCCACCATTTCGGTTTAATGTTTTGAAAAGATCGCCTATATCGCATCGGTATTGAAGATTGTATTGCTAAGTTAAGCTTACCGGTGAATTCATGCTATGCTACATTTATGTCGTTACTTTCTGAGATAACATTCCAATCGGTGTTCGTTAAGATTCTTTTTAGTTTTCTGAAGTCTGCCTTTCGATAATCAAGAACTTTTTCTTTACTTTCGACTTCGCTTGTCTTACTGATGTTAATACTGAAAGTAATCGCCCGGTGGTCACTGCTACTAAATTCGGATCCGACGTTAACGTTGCTGACAAGATTTTCGTTAGTTGTGAAAATAAGATCTAGAATATTTTTCGCCTGTCGTTGGATGATCCACGTGTTGGTATAAAGCACTTTCTTGGAGATTTGAATAGAGTGTGTGCCCCGAATGTGTTGTAAGCGAGGCGCCCCAACTAGTAACGTGAATATTAAAATCACCGAATATTACGCTTTCGTTCTGAGAACTAATTTCCGCTATTTGTTCATAGAGTTCTTCGTCAATTGTATTTGTTTGAGCTGGAGGTCGATAACAAGGCCAATTACTACTTTTTGAAAATGACGATTTAGTTGAACGAAAAATTACATTACTGTTATCAGTTTCGTGCTTAGATACTACAAGGGGATGAGGCAGGACTTTATATATAATAATACACCTCCTCCTGCTCTTCGAAGTCTTTCTGAACTCATAAGTTATACCCCGGTATCGCAAATTCAGCCAAAAAATTTCATTGTCGTATCTATCCATGACTCTGAAATTCCGATGATGTATTGTTCTGAATAAACTAGTTCCTCTAAATCATGAAATTTGTTACGTATACTACGGGCATTAAAGTAACAAGCTTTAATATCGGGATGGGTAGTTGGGGCTTTGCGGGAACTAGATTTTGGTGCTTTGTGCGAACGAGAACTTACATTGCGGGAACGAGAGCTTAGGTTGTTGTCGGAACCTCTACCTGCTGGGAGTTTTTTGATTTGTCGTTAGTTACCGCGCATTAAGTAGCCTACCGAGTCGTGCAGAACCAACTGAATTAAGTGGAGACCATCGTTTCGGAAGAGAATCGGTTGGTTTATAAAATGGTCCCATAAGTTTATATATTCAACTCCTTCTTTACAGAGATTTGCGAGACGATTGTTTGTGCTGAAGGCCTTGTTGTAGAAGCTGTTTGCCGCATTGATCCTCGGAAGAATACCAGATACGATGATTTTACTAGATTTTACTTTATATTTATTCATCATATTGCGATATTTAGTAAGGAGGGCCTCTGATCTGGTTGTTTGACGTCATTTGTTCCCGCGTGAATAATGATCAGGGTGTTTGCGTCGGCGTCATTTGTTAATTCATCGCAGGCTTCCTGTTATTTGTCCAGGGACGCTCCTGGAATGCAGTGCCTCTTTCTGTGTTGGGGATCACGACCACAGAATTCCACTAGTTGATCACGATGATTGAGTCCCCGATCAGTTTGACGTCCTTTCTACTGACGTTTCGGCAAGGATTTCGAATCTGTTAGAGTTGTGACGGGGAGTTGCTTCTTTATTAATGGCTGCCTGACGCCATGTCTTACAAGGGTGAATGGGACAGAGGAGGAGGGGGGGAGAGGAGGAGGTAGGGGTGGAGGAAGAGGAAGAAGGGAGGTAAAGAGGAAAAGAGAGAAAGGACGTGATGGTTGGATGGAGGCGATGAGGGCGTGGGTGTGGGGAAGAGGAGACTTACAGGTGGAGGGGAAGTCTGACTCACTAAGTACGGTGTTAAGAGAGAGTCAGGTCACAGGCGAGGAAGGAGTGGGTCAGTCACCACGGCGGGGAAGGAATGTGTCAGGTAACAGCTGGAAGGGTGTAGTCAGGCGCATGAGGAGACGTCTCGGTATCTCTGAGGACTGCGTTCTGCATGAATACTTGATACATATCTTGATACTTACGAGTTTTGCGTTAGAACAATAAGCGGCATTAACCATGCCTAGATCAAATATGTTTGGCAAACCACCTTACACGTGGTAAGGTTCAAGGCGAGGCATGGCAGCCGGTATGAGGAAATTCCTAAGGGATTATAATGTTTTGTGGGAGCCAGCTTATTAGGGTTAAGTAAATTGCTATAAACACTCTATCCTATCAATTTAACACTGGTGTTTGTGTATCGAAGGCTGTAGAATACCTATGTATATGTATACTCCTAATTACGAGGGCAGAGAGTAAAGGCTAAAATAAAGGCTAGAATTTTAAACTAGGAGACATTAGCGTTTAGGTGAGGTGCTGGGTTGGGAGCAGGTGAGGGGACGTGACGCTTCCAGGTCAAAGGTTGATGAATGACTGCCAAGGGGGACTTACAGGGGAGGGGGACTTTGGATGGAGAGACACTGACTAACAGGTGACAGGTAGAGTAAGGATACCAGGGAGAGAAAAGAAAAGAAAAGTGAATGAGTACTTACCGATTGCAGATACAGGTAGGGAATCTAATGTGATTGCAGGTACAGCGTGAGGGAATCCATGCTGTATGGAAAGAAACACTGGAACTGCGTCATGATGGATACCCGAAACCAAAAGCGGACGGGAGCACTAACACGGAAAAAACCATGATACCAGTCAAAAAACTGGAGAAGCTCGAATTCACTTTAACGCATACAGGACACCAGCGACTGATGGAGACCAGCTGCGGCTCCAAAATGTAGTCAATGTCTTTTCTTCGAACAAAGTGTATCAAATAGTAAACAATTTGCCAAAGGCGCTAGTTTATGTTCCAGCTATTTTTACCCCTTCAGAATTTTCAGCAACGGTGAGCCGTATCGTGTTAAAGTATATAAGCTGACCAGAGTCCCGCTTTTAGGCAGGACAGTCCAGCTTTTCAGCGTCTGTCCCGCTTTTTTAAATGTTAGTAAAATCCGCTTTTTTCGTTTGTCCCGCTTTTTCGTGCTACTTCATTGCCCCACTTTTAATGGAATATACTGATATAATATTCAACTTTACTATTTCGCCACCTGGTAACTTCATGGTGCAATCGTGCCTTATCCTTACGTGATATGACACAGTTCGGAGTTCCTTTGAGATGTGTCTCACCGACACCGTGACACCGTTGTGGCGCGACGAGGAGGCAAGTGCAAAGGAATGGGACGTTATGAATCTGCGCATGCGCCAGAGGAGTGTGCTACCGTGGCTCGCGATGCCATAGTAGCGCGCAAGTTGTACGAAGTTTCTTCTTCATTTCTGCCAGCCTCACGGAGAAGCAAGAGCTTGTTCCCAGCTCCTGCCTCACCCCACGGTCGGGGATTTTCGTGTCTGATTCATTAGCCCGTAGATACTCTTTGTCTATTTAACTATTCAGTTTAATTATTTATACATTTTTTTTTCTACATCACACTGTTTTACCTGCCCACAGTCCTCAGGGGGAGGGGGCAAGTCAGGTCACGGGTCATGATTAGCAAACCATGCATGACCTTATAAGGAAGTGTGTGAACTATGAAGGAATATAAAAGAAAGAAGTAAAAGATAGACTATAAATTGAATTTATGATACGATTATAAAACTAATGATAATAAGAAAAAAAATACAATGATTTTTTTTTAGTATTATTCTTGTTATTAAAAGTTAAAAGTGTTAATTAACTAGTTAAATAATTAAGTAATAAATGGTAGAAAAGAGGAGAGAGAGAGAGAGGAAAGGGAAGAGAGAGGATGGAAAGATAGAAGAGAGAGGCGACAAGGGTTTCTAGTTTTTTGGCATTGTCTGGTTCTACAGTGGGATTCTTTTAGTTGAAAGGGTCTTCTGCCTTCATCATGTGCTGTGTACTGGAAACAATTGTGCAGTATGTGTTTAGGGAGTTAAAAAAAAACAAATAGACAGGCTGCAATAT
>JACEEZ010008202.1:0-5000 GCA_016584305.1 Chionoecetes opilio
CGGAAACTTAATATGTTTTACTTAAAGGATCGTAGAATCCGTGGGGACTTGATAGAAACCTTTAAGATCCTAAAAGGGTTAGATGTCATTAATCAAGAGAACCTATTCGAGGTTTCTCCTCAAGTTACAGCAAGAAATAACGGTTTAAAACTGAACGGTCAACGTTGCATCACAGATCTCGGTAAAAATTATTTCAATGTTAGAGTTGTTGATCTATGGAACAAGTTACCAGCAAATGTTGTCGAAGCCAGCACAATAACTACATTTAAAAACAGACTTGCCGCGCACTGTAAGGTAAATGGGTATTGATAGTGCCCTGCGAATGCATATTTTAGTCCCCCGGATCGATTAGTGTTAGTGGTAGTTGTAGTTAGCATATTTCATATCCTATCATTCTTCACTACGAAACTTCCATGTTCCTATCTTCTTTCGGGACATGGTATCATTTTCCAACTGTCCTCTTACATGTAGTTGATAGTTAGTAGTATGTAGTTCAACAGATACCCTAGTTATGGTCCAATAGATCTCCTGGTGTCTGTTATTCCTATGTATTCCTCCTCCTCCTCCTCCTTCTGTTTCTCCTCTGATTCAGCCTTCAGAATGCGTAATATGAAGCGTGAGGGATATCAGGAAGTGATAAGGAAGCATAAGAAGATTGAATACGAGAATGATTGGGAGATGAAGTAAGGGAAGAAAGAAAGAAAGAGAAGATGGGGGAAATATCCTAGTTCCTTCACTGTCATGGAAGGAATTGGCAGCGAATGAGAGCGAGAGAAGGAAGGAAGGAAGGAAGGAAAGAAAGAAGGAAGGATCATGACCTAAGTCCATCTCATCAAATATTAAAAAAATAGTCAAAGCCTCTATAAATGTATCGTTATGTATCGTAACCGAAAAACATCCAGAAAAATCCGAAAAAATGTAAAAATCCGAAAAATATTATATATATATATATATATATAGATATTAATTAAAAATATACAAAATATCTAAAAATATAAAGTAAACATCTAGGAGGTAAAAATCACTCAAAATGTAAAATAACGTACGTGTATTATGGTGGAATGACTATTTTTCTTGATCACAAAAATTTACAAAATCATCAATGAGATTTGGTTATAATTAGTTGTCTTATATTTCATCAAGTATTCTCTACCCCCCACACAAACAAACAAACAAACAAACACACAAACACACACACAAACACACACACAAACACAAACACACACACACACACACACACACACACACACACACACACACACACACACACACACAAAGCAGCGCATATGAGAAGAAATGGTTAACAAAAAACAGATATGTAAATAGGAACATGGGTTAGTGGAGGCAATATATTGGGTGGGATTTGGCTTGCTTCGTTTTTCTGGCTTAGTGTGGGTTGGTGGCTTTCTCATAACACCACAGACCCGCCTAACCACAGACCAGCCTAACCACAGACCAGCCTAACCACAGACCAGCCTAACCACAGACCAGCCTAACCACAGACCAGCCTAACCACAGACCAGCCTAACCACAGACCAGCCTAACCACAGACCAGCCTAACCACAGACCAGCCTAACCACAGACGCCTACACAGACCAGCAACACAGACCGCTTAACCACAGACCAGCCTAACCACCAGACCAGCCTAACACAGACCAGCCTAACCACAGACCGCCTAACCACAGACAGACTAACCAAGACCAGCTAACACAGACCACCTACCACAGACAGCTCTACCACAGACCAGCCTTACCGACACCTAACACAGACCATTCAACCACAGCCAGCCTACACAGACCAGTAACACAGACCACCTAACCAACAGTGTCGACCTACAGACAGCCTAATCCAAGACCAACAAATCAGTGCCAGCTAACACAGACACCTAACCACAGACCAACCAATCAAGGCCACCTAACAAGACCGGCTAACACAGACCTGCACTAACACCCATTCGTCCAATCTCACCACAATTCACTATTCAGTTTGTTCGACCTACACCCAATTCACTATGTAGTTTGTTCGACCTACACCCAATTCACTATGTAGTTTGTTCGACCTACACCCAATTCACTATTCAGTTTGTTTCACCTACACCCAATTCACTATTCAGTTTGTTCGATCTACACCCTATTCACTATGTAGTTTGTTCGACCTACACCCAATTCACTATTCAGTTTGTTCGACCTACACCCAATTCACTATTCAGTTTGTTCGACCTACACCCAATTCACTATTCAGTTTGTTCCACCTACACCCAATTCACTATTCAGTTGTTCGTTACACCCAATCACTATTCAGTTGTTGATCTACACCCTATTCACTATGTAGTTTGTTCGACCTACACCCAATTCACTATTCAGTTTGTTCGACCTACACCCAATTCACTATTCAGTTTGTTCCACCTACACCCAATTCACTATTCAGTTTGTTCGATCTACACCCAATTCACTATTCAGTTTGTTCGATCTACACCCTATTCACTATGTAGTTTGTTCGACCTACACCCAATTCACTATGTAGTTTGTTCGACCTACACCCAATTCACTATTCAGTTTGTTCGACCTACACCCAATTCACTATTCAGTTTGTTCGACCTACACCCAATTCACTATGTAGTTTGTTCGACCTACACCCTATTCACTATGTAGTTTGTTCGACCTACACCCAATTCACTATGTAGTTTGTTCGACCTACACCCAATTCACTATTCAGTTTGTTCGACCTACACCCAATTCACTATTCAGTTTGCTTCGACCTACAACCAACCAATTCCTATTCAGTTTGTTCGACCTACACCAATTCACTATTAGTTTGTTCGACTACACCCAATTCACTATTCAGTTTTTCGACCTACACCCAATTCACTATTCAGTTTGTTCGACCTACACCCAATTCACTATTCAGTTTGCTCGACCTACACCCAATTCACTATTCAGTTTGTTCGACCTACACCCAATTCACTATTCAGTTTGTTCGACCTACACCCAATTCACTATTCAGTTTGTTCGACCTACACCCAATTCACTATTCAGTTTGTTCGACCTACACCCAATTCACTATTCAGTTTGTTCGACCTACACCCAATTCACTATTCAGTTTGTTCGACCTACACCCAATTCACTATATAGTTTGTTCGACCTACACCCAATTCACTATGTAGTTTGTTCGACCTACACCCAATTCACTATATAGTTTGTTCGACCTACACCCAATTCACTATTCATTTTGTTCGACCTACACCCAATTCACTATATAGTTTGTTCGACCTACACCCAATTCACTATTCATTTGTCGACCTACACCCAATTCACTATTCAGTTTGTTCGACCTACACCCAATTCACTATTCAGTTTGTTCGACCTACACCCAATTCACTATTCAGTTTGTTCGACCTACACCCAATTCACTATATAGTTTGTTCGACCTACACCCAATTCACTATTCATTTTGTTCGACCTACACCCAATTCACTATATAGTTTGTTCGACCTACACCCAAATCACTATGTAGTTTGTTCGACCTACACCCAAATCACTATATAGTTTGTTCGACCTACACCCAATTCACTATATAGTTTGTTCGACCTACACCCAATTCACTATGTAGTTTGTTTGACCTACACCCAATTCACTATGTAGTTTGTTTGACTACACACTTCAATTCACTATTATTTTTTTGACCTACCTCTACTTCACTATGTTGTTTGTTCGACTTAAACTACTTTTCTCTTCACTCATTTTTTTCTCTCTCTCTCTCTCTCTCTCTCTCTCTCTCTCTCCTCCTCTCTCTCTCTCTCTCTCTCTCTCTCTCTCTATCATCTTCCCTGTTCATAGTTTGCTTACCTATGTGTACCGCCACTGATGGGTGATTTACCAAGCCGTGACCTGCAGGGGGCTCTAGGCTGGCCCAAGATAAATCCTGTTTGATCAGACAACATCACCTCTACCTCCCCCAACACATATACAAAAACCCACCCACACACCCACCCACACACACACACAAACACATACACCCCAACACCAAAACACACATCCACACCCAAACACAGTCACACCAACACCCATCCACACACCCACACACACACACCTACACACAGTCCAAGCGTCGAGACCACCACCTTCACTACTTACTATTCCTCCTTCATATCATTCATAACTATTCATCATTGTTTTTTGGCTGTTTTCCCTTATTTTCCTCCACGTTTTCCCGTACCCTTCGTTCTCATCGTTCTAATTAATGCTGTAGATGGTCCTTGGGTCCTTGCCTTCCCCTTCGTTCCCAATACTCCCCTCCTCCTTCATTCTGCCTTGCCTGACTCTAATGAACACCGACAAGCACCTCCTTTCCATGCAAGACTCCTCCTCAAGCATCCAATGATCTGAGGGTTGCCTGCTTCTATTTCCCGAAGAGCCACGTTTTCTATAGGATTCTCGTTTTCTTCGTCAGGTTTCTAGAGGATTCCCATTTTCTTCGTCAGGTTAAAATATTCCTATTTTCTTCGTCAGGTTTGTAGAGGATTCTCGTTTTCTTCGTCAGTCTTCGACGTAATGTTTCTATAGATTTGTTTATATTTTCTAGGTTTGTATAGTCTTCGTCCTCTTGCTAATGAAGGCTCTTCACTGCCTATACGTCTACTAAATGCTTTTTACTAAATATTTATCATTCAGCTTAACATTGCAGCTGGAATTATATTTTTTTCTATAGTTAAACACACATATCGATCGATCGTGTACAGTATCTAAATCTGTATCTGTATCTATACATCTATAAGAAGTATCTGTACATGTATCTAAATTTTGAGGCAATTAATTTATAAGTTTAATAGATATAATAGATAGATATAGTTTAATAAATAATTAATTTTAAATTTTAATAGTAGATAACTTTAACTCAATCAGTAAATTTCGTCGGATTTGCCTCTGTCACGACTGCCACTTCAACTTGTCCTATTTTCAAGCGTTTCCAGCTCCTTGGAATTCCTCCCAAGACGTGTATAG